>JAODTR010077598.1:0-15080 GCA_025399935.1 Amblyopsis rosae | reverse complement strand
TCTGAAGGGAGTAGTACACACCATTGTAGGAAATCTTCAGTCTCTTGGCAATTTCTCGCATTGAATAGCCTTAATTTCTCAGAACAAGAATAGACTACCGAGTTTCAGAAGAAAGTTCTATTTTTTTGGCCATTTTTATCATAATTGCACAAGGGTTTTGTAATCATCAATTAGTCTTTTAACATGATTAGCTAACACTAGGTACCATAAGAACACGGGAGTGATGGTTGCTGGAAATAGGCCTATGTACACTTATGTAGATATTCCAATAAAAATCAGCCGTTTCCAGCTAGAATAGCAATTTACCATATTAACTATGTCTAGACTGTATTTCTAATTAATTTAATGTTATCTTCATTGAAGAAAACTGTGCTTTTCTTTAAAAAATTAGCAAATTTCTAAGTGACCCCAAACTTTTGAACGGTAGTGTACATTTTCACTCTTCTTGTCCAGGTATCCTGGGAGAGGGGAGCGCTCTTGATGGACCCATTGGTGGTGGACAATGAGGGCTCCAGGTTCACTCCTCTTGTGGTTCTGGAGTTGTCTTCAAACACCAAGGAGGAAGCAATTGCGTGGCTCCTAAGAAGGATAAGAGACCAACAACAGAATGCAGGTATTAGGCTCTCTTTCAAACTGTGTCTTGGTCATGCCAGCAGGTCTGTCCCCTAGTAAAATACCTCAGAGAATCAGGGTACTGTAACCTACACTCAACTATTTACTTGGAATTAGGGCTGTGATTAATTTCACACTGTATGTTATAAACCCTATACAATTAGAGACGGGCATCAGTGTATCCTGATCCAGTGTACAGTTTGAAAACCACAGATCATGCTGACTTTTCACTGTGACATTATTTGAAGGGGAGGCACTCACTACTGTGCAGGTTTTTCATGTACTGCTCTCACAAGCTTGTGCAACAGCTTATCGTTATCTGTGCATACTTGAAAATGCTCCGTAAATGGGAACACAAACGGATTGGTGCATACCGCACCAAACGACAGTTATGCCTTTCCAATGTGTGGGGCAGAGCTTCTGAGGGAGCATCCTATGGCATTGACGGAAAAGGCATTTCTGTTATGATCAAGGTCAAATATCACTCAAGCTTTCGCCATCTTACCATGCTTTTAAAGTTAATGTCAGTGTGTAAGTGAGTTTTTTCAGCCCATAGTCGTGTATAACAGCGCACGGTTTCATTCAGCGACCGCTCAAAGATATTTAAAAAAAAAGAGACATGTCATTTATTAGTATCATGTGCATCGTGTTTACTGGCTGCTACAACCTCTTCCATGCCTGTCACTAGATATCACAGGAGATTCAAGTGGCTTCTTATTATAGACGAGCTGCAGCATCTGGGACCTTGGAACGAGACCATTCATTTACTAAAAGGTTAATTTGGAATTTGGCAGCTAATGGTGTTTAGCAGACAGTACTTTAGCTCAGCAAGCAAAATGTAACATTATCCATTTGAGCTCCTCTCCATGTATTCATAAAAACTGATAACAAATGATCACTTTAGTAGAAAGATCTTCAAATGCAAAAGTGTAAAAACACAAATACACTACATTGTTCATAGAAACAGTGATCCTTCCCTCCTGCTGTCATTGATGATCTTCCAGGTGCAGAGCTGTTGCTGAAGCAGCTGGACACAGAATCTGTGGCGGTGGAAAAGGACAACCCCAACATATACTTGGTGGGGGCCACTTGGCAGAGGCTGCTGTCCGGGGCTGAGGACCTGGGCCTCTTCAAGACGTTCAAAGATGGCTCCATGAGGGCCTTCACCTGTGCCAACAAACACAACTTCAAAGACTATAAAGGTAAAGCCCAGCAGCTGACCCACATGCTGACCCTGGCTGGCAATGTGGATAACAGTGTTGCATTAATAATATAGCATTACTTGATGATTTCTGAGGACATACAGTACTGTACTGGTACAGCACTCAAAGCTGGGTTTTAATGGATCTAGCTTATGTTCAACATCAGCATTACTTGATTTATTTACATTTACAACATTGGGCAGATGTTTTTATCCACAGCGACTTACATACATTCATCAGTACATTTGTCAATAGTTGGACAGGTCATACACCAACAATTGTAAGCAACCAATGTAATATTAGAATAGTTAAAGCCTGTTTGTCGCCATGACTAGTAACATGTCATTATATCATTAAAACATACAACAAAGTAGCTAATGGCATTTACGTGGTTTTTATATACTGTATATATACAGTGTGTATATATATATAATGTTTATACTAAATTGCTTAATACATAAAAGCAGAACAGGTTTTTTTATTGTTTTACTTGTTTATGAGTCGAGAGACTGATTTTTTGAGGACATACTGGACTGGTACAGGTTTTAATGGTCTTACTGGTTAATGTTAAATATTAATATAGCAGTAATATAATGTAAAGTTTTAATGAGTAGATTATCTGAGAAGACATCACACCTGTGTGTTGGAATCTAAAATAAACTGTTACTTGTTTCATAGCCGATCTGTGTGTGTGTGGCCCACGAAAGCATTTGTGTTGGTCTGAGATGCTGGTGCTTTGTGTGGCTACAGTAGATATATTCGTAAATACTGTAGTTCCTTTAAGCAGAACTGCACAGTGCAGAGGAGAGAGACATTATTGCTGTTTGTGGAGGAAGGTTTAAGGCTAGATTATCCAACACAGTGATTGTGTAAGCAGCTGTTGTAACAACATGATAGTTTGGTTAATCGTTTGTTGTTACCGGTAGGCCTATTGCAGATATATGATACTATATTATAGTATCTGATATTTGTTAATCAGTATATGTAGACTTCACAATGACACAGTTTATGATTTATGACCATGTGTTGGAGGTAAACTCAACTTGTGTCATTGTAATTGTCACATTGTAATTCTAATATCAGTCATATGTTGATGTTGTGTCATTACTACACTAGTTACCAGTTAACAGCCATGGTGGTTGTTTGTTTACTATTGGGCTTGGCTGTGTCTCTTTACAGGGGACGGGGATGGTTTCCTCAGCATGGCAGAGTGTCAGTACATCATAAAACATGAGCTGGACACACTGAGAGCCAAAGATGAGACTCTTGTACCCGGCTATCAGGCCAAGCTCTACCCAGGAAAATCCATCAGTAAGTGGGCCTTTCACTGTCTGACAATGTGTTCTGGAAAACACTTATGTTAAATATGTATTGCCAAAGCAGGTAGTCACAGTGATCCTAACTAAACAGTGGCAATGGTATTCAGTCAAAATGTCTATGACGAATTCATCCGAAGCTGCTAAATGCAATAAGTCAGATATGTCAAATCCACAGTATATTATGTTATTCTTGGCCCAACCATTAAAATGTAATTTTTTAATTTAGCATACAGTATACTTACATTTTTTTATCAGGGTGGAAAATGACAAACTACCCCAAACCTGAGAGCTTAAATTTCAGATTTTCTGTTTTATAATTTGCTATATAATTTGTCCACAGCACAATTGTGCTATGCTCTTCAAAAGAAGATAGAACTCATTCTATCTTGCCCACAGTCTGTTGTTTCACTCATTTCTGCTTTTTCTTTCCCTTTGTGTGGCTCTATTATGTAAACAATTAATATGCAAATGCAGTGTGAATTATTCCCAAAGGCAGATAAGAAACCCACAGACATGCAGCACAGATAGATGGACTCTATTCAGTGGCTGTGTTAGGCAGATTTAGTGTAGAAACAATATAATTGCTCCAGAAAACTGTTGCACTCCAGAAATTTCAGATGAAATGATAGTGTTCTCAAGAATTTGTCTTTAGGCAGCTATTAGACAATGGAAACAATCTCTATACTCTTTATAAATGTATTGTCTACTGAGCCACACACAATGAAATTGACTTTGCTGTGTGTGTACACAGTTGGAAGATGGGTTGAGCCAAACTAAATAAAGCCCTATTAGCATGAACCTCAGATTCTTAAAATGCAAATTTTATTAAAATGTTAACATCATTCTAATGCTTCCTAAAATGGTTCAATTGAAACTTCTTCTAAACACAACTCTATTCTAAAATAGCAACATAACTATAGCAGTGTTTTTTTAAATAGTCGTGTTTTCTTCTGGCTGGCTAACTCAGTCCGCAGACTGCAGTCCAAAGGGATCCTGGTGCAAGTCTTTCCTCTACACGAGAAGGAGGAACTGAAGAGGCTTTCTTTCTCCTGGTACCAAAATATCAAGCTGTCTTTTCAGCCACTCGGTAAGACTTTGCAGTATAGCTTGGCATCCACAAACATGCACTTAATCCTAGTTAAACATGTACAGTACTATGAGATGGGTAACGAGCATATATCAAATGTATCAATTGTAGTAAATGTCACTGTTAATTAGTCAGCCTATCGTTAGTGTATATATTCTTTCTTACTGATGTATGTCCTCTTCCAGAGGACATCAGACATTACTATGGAGAGGGTCTGGCATTGTACTTTGGCTTTCTGGAGTACTTCACCCTTGCACTGGTGCCAATGGCTCTCATCGGGGTGCCTTACTGTTTGTTTGACTGGGAGGACTATGATAAATATGTCATCTTTGCTGTGTTCAACTTGGTGTGGTGCACTGTCATTCTGGAGGTAGGGCCATTTGACTGTATCCTATGATTTATAATCAGGAAACTGCAATATGTGACTGAAATCATATCACACTGTGCCTCACTTTAAGCATGAATGCTTGATTTATTTATGAGCTTACCCCACATGTTAATTGGAAATGTGATTGGCAGGTAATTCACAGGCTGGTGTGTGTGAACCCAACAGGTGTGGAAGCGCAGTAGCGCATCGCTAGCTTACAGCTGGGGCACTCTGAGCAGAAAGGCGGCCTTTGAAGAGCCCCGCCCCGGTTTCCACGGCGTCCTGGGATTCAACCCTGTGACGGGCCGCGAGGAGCCTCTCTACCCGCACGCCCTGCGACAGCTCCGCATCTACCTGGTGTCTCTTCCCTTCGTGTTGCTCTGCCTCTACGTGTCGCTCTACGTCATGATGATCTACTTTGAGATGGAGGGGTGGGTGCTGTCGGCCTACGACGAAGAGCCCACCTTCTGGATGGGAGTGCTGCTGTTCATCCCCAGTGTTATCTACGCCGTGGTGATAGAGGCCATGAACCTCATCTACCGATATGCTGCCGAGTTCCTCACCGGCTGGGGTTAGTGTGTAAGGGTGAAAGACTGGAGCCTGTGTGTTTAGGTTTGGTCTCAATCTAGAATGACAACAGCCTTTTGGATTGTGAACATTGATGGTTCTTCGTTAAGGCGACTAACAAAACAAAAGTGGCCATGACAACAACTCACACTAACATTTGCGTTTTACATTTGCATTTAACATTGAATGTGTAACAAACTGAATCCAAGAGACAACAACAACACATTACTTGTTATAGCAACAGCCACTTACGTTGCTGCTACACTATGTCACAATGTCAGTATAGAGCCCCTCCTCTACACTATGTCACAATGTCAGTATAGGGTCCCTCCTCTACACTATGTCACAATGTCAGTGTAGAGTCCCTCCGCTACACTATGTCACAATGTCAGTATAGGGTCCCTCCTCTACACTATGTCACACTGTCAGTATAGGGTCCCTCCGCTACACTATGTCACAATGTCAGTATAGGGTCCCTCCTCTACACTATGTCACACTGTCAGTATAGGGTCCCGCCGCTACACTATGTCACACTGTCAGTATAGGGTCCCTCCGCTACAGTACAGTATGTCACACAAGCATGCAGAGAGCCACCACTTCCTCCTTCCACAGCTCAACAAGGCACCACCTTAGTTACAGGGCTCATGGCCCTGTACATAAGGTGGTGGCTGATACATGGCTGATACATAAGGTGAGGGCTTATGGAGCATTTGCACTTTAGGGTTTTTTATTTACGTAGAGCGATTTAGGCTGCCAATCAGGTTACCTAGTAACCATCTACCTGACATTTGCTATTGTTTTTGATCCTTATAAGTGGTTAAAAAATGTACGTGGTCTAAAAACTATTGTCCATATATATAGTACTCAGGCTACAGTATTGCAATACTACATTCAGAATACAGTACATTGAAATAAACATAGCCCTTATACTTTAGTTCAGGACAACATACAGTCATTTAATGTGATTGATTTGCTTTTCAGCATGGCCTTGTGTGTGATATTGGAGGGAGGATGCATGGAGATAGTGTCAGAAGTATTGTGTAAGGGTAGGGAATAACTAAAATGTAAAACAAACAGAAGAAAGAAAAACTAACAATAAATGTTGTCATTTATTTTAATGCATTTCTTTCTTATATTTAGAAAATCACAGGCTGGAATCTTCCTATCAAAACCATCTTGTCCTTAAAGTGTTGGTAGTGAGTATATATCACACATGCTGTGCGGAACATTCGACCATGTCATGTATGTCAACTCCACAATGACATCCTCGTGTTTTCTTCCAGTTTAATTTCTTCAACTGTTTCGCCTCACTGTTCTACATAGCCTTTGTAATGCACGACATGGCGCTGCTTAGACAGGTACAGTACAGGTACAGCCTTTTTTGAATTCATTGTATATTTCTGTCTTTTCTTTTTGTCTTCTTTTATGAACTGGTTGGTGCATTTGTAGACCTGACTGAAGCCAGTTGTGTTCTGTTGAATGTGTGAATATACTATATTAATGTGTCGGTATTAAAGCTACAGTGTAGGTATTGTTTGTGTGTGTGTTGTGAACTAATTGAGGTGTAATTGATAATTGGTCAACAAAGACTTCCATTAGAGTTCAGATATCTTCATTTACATGTTTACACTGAGCCCTCTGTTCTTGGTCTGTGTGTAGAGTCTGGCCACCCTGCTGATAACAAGTCAGATACTGAGCCAGATCATGGAGGCCTTCCTGCCCTACTGGCTCCAGAGGAGGCACAACAAGAAGATGATCCGCCGAGCTCAGAAGAGGAGAACCTTGGTCGATGAGGAGCTTCCACTGGCTGAGCAGGTCAGGTTGGAGGCTGACATGAGCACCTACCTGGTGAGTACATAAGGCAAATAAATAATCTTGGAAAAATAATAAAACATTAAAAAATATTAGGGCTGTCAGACGCAATTCAAAAGTAATTGTGATTAATTGAGATTACATTTTAAAAATAAAAACATTTTGGTTAAATCTTAGATAAAAAATATGCAATTAATTACGTAAAGCATGCAATTCAATTGTAATCATGTCCGACAGCCCTAAAAATGTATTTGTACAGTATATATTTTTTATTTGTTACACTATGATATCTCTTTCTATTGATTAAGCAGCTACATGTGGATACTGTACAGTGTATTTTCTCCCCAATAAATAATTTTAAATGTTAAACTAAGATTGTACATTTTTCTTACATCCTCCTTTTTAATTTGTTTGGCTATGGGTGCAGATGCAAACGTCCATATGTGCTCTGTGTGTGTGTGTGTGTGTGTGTGTGTGTGTGTGTGTACAGTACATACAGTAAAGTATACCTGAATTGGTGCTGCTTTCCATGTGTCCAGGGTACATTTGACGACTACCTGGAGCTGTTCCTGCTTTTCGGATACGTCAGCCTCTTCTCCTGCGTGTACCCTCTTGCAGCACTGCTGGTGGTGTTGAACAACGTCACGGAGGTGTACTCCGATGCATTCAAGATGTGTCGTGTTTTCAAGCGACCCTTCTCTGACCCTGCAGCTAACATAGGCGTCTGGCAGGTCAGTTAGTTATGTGTAAAATGTTCAAATGAAAACAACTGAACTTTATGAACGACCAAAAAAAAACGACATTTCTTTATGGATTATGTAAAACACTTCCCCCAAATGATGGCAACTTGTCTTATACATTGCATTTGATCCTTATTGATGTTTGCTGTTTACATTAGATACATTGTATTTATTTTACATAATGTACAAAGAGGGCCAATCTCACTTGTATAGGAGAGCATGTCTCCTGTATGCTGCCCCTTTTAAACATGTAGAATATGTTGTGTAACCCTGTTGAGCTCAGATTCTGTATTTTCTCCCTGTGTCCCAGCTTGCCTTTGAAGCCATGAGTGTGATAGCAGTAGTGACCAACTGTGCACTTATCGGCATGTCTCCACAAGTCAAAGCATACTTCCCGGAGTCGGAGATTCAGCTAATACTGTGGACAGTGGCAGTTGAGGTACCGGTTATATACAGTATATACTGTACATACATGTACACACAGACATGATGAACATACGTGCATAAACATGCATCATTCCATTTTCCATTACTATATAGCTAATGTGATATATCTCATTTTGGTAAACCATTTAACTTTCTTGTTGCCCAAACAACTATTTAATCAGGTCAGGTAAGGACATACTGCTGCTTTGGTCAACTTTAATGAACAGTGCCATTGTAGAATTGCCTGCAATAACTTGAAAATGAAATTGCAGAAATTAGATATCAAACAGACCTGCTAAGAAGAGAAGCAAAGAGATAAGAGAATGACGATACTAATTGCAATGTTAATAATAAGACAAATATCTAATTTACAGTGCAACACAACTTGATGTGATGTTATAGAGTTAATACACTAGATGGAGCCAAAGAGTCATGATAAAATGCATATGGTGTATACACACACACACACAAACACACAAGCAACCTAACATGCCAAATATGTATCTGTTAGACACACCATCGGGGTAGCCGTCCATTGAAATAGTTTTAAAAGGGCAGGCGCTTTCAATAGCAATTACTTGTGTGATTGTACGAACCTGTGAACCAGCAGAGTCTGTTGTTATCCACTCTCCATCCAAGAGTGAAAACTTTTTTTTTTTTAAAGCCTTTGCTCTACTAATAAATTCTCATAAAACTGATGCTATATTGCAGCATCTACGTTAACCTCTGTAGGACCTGACATTGTCGTTTTCAAGTCTCCTTCGTTACACCTAAGCCACGCCCGTAGCTAACAGTACAATGCTGATTGGCCACACACTAGGTTTAGCGGCCTGAAACACAACAATTTCCAAGCTCTCTAATATGATTCTAGAGGCGAAGTCAAACTGAAGCTCACGAGATCAGGATGGTCTCGCAAGGCTAACACTAACATACATTTTGGGTCTGAATTGGTCTGTACTAAATCATCAGAGACAGAGTCAATGAAAATAGACCTCAACAAAAAATTTACATACAGTGTACTACTGTGATATACAAACTGAATTAATAAACACACATATAAAATAAACTGATTTGCGTGCACACACACACACATACACACTGTGCCAGACAAATACCTCTAGAAAAATAGAGAGAATAAAAATCCCATCACAATTCGAGTCTGGGGGGATAGGAACCTGGTTTAGCATAGCGGTTTCATTAGAACACATCATAGAGAATACATTTGTGTGTTCCTGCTGCCTTAACAAGCTCCTGAGGGGTAATACAAAAAGTACTGCTGTGTGTAACTGTACTGTGCTAGCGTAGCCACCGCTAATGGTGGATGAGAATTGATCCTGCATGTGAGTGAATGAATGCAGAGAAGCACTGGCGCAGAGCTAAACAAATAAAATACAACTCTAGAATGCATGTGAAACAGTTTGCCGTTGTGCACACTGTTGTGGCTGTTGGGATAATCTCTAGTTTTTCTGTCATCGATACATACTGTATTACATTGTCAAATTCTAGAAAAATTTCCTTTTTTATACTTTGTGAGGACATATTTTCTTTATAAACTTGGCATTTGTGAATATAGGTGGAGTCAGGGAAGCTGGGGAATGATTGTTGTTCTTTTCAACTGGTTCAAAACAAAAACATGGCTCGCTTCAATGCCATAGAGTGCTCCCTCATAAGCTCCGCCCCCACATTGAATACACATGCCCTGCGTTCAGGACAAGGGGTCAACACTTTATTATGACTTGAAGCACCTTATGGGTAGGGATGGGCACGGGTACTCGAGTACCCGTCTGCAGCAATCGTCTGCAATCGTCTAATCTAGTAGGTAGTCTGGTTCCAAACAACTCAACATCGCCATAGTTTTGGACATGCAGTCTGACCAAACAGAAGGCAGATTTGTTCCTATCTGCCACTTTGACCGTCAAACAATACTTTCCGCCTGTCATGAAATCCCATCAACATCTCAGTTAAACTTTCAATTAAATTTGTGTAACTATTGAAAATTCAGTTCTTACCATTTTCTGAAACCTAGAAAAATTTTGCCTTTTCGATGGATTATTTGGAATTGAAACACTACGGCCGTACAGCCAAAGACAGCGTGTGGTTTAAGGTAATGCACATGCTCTCTACTGGCATCTCTCTTTTTCTCTCTCACTCCCTCCTGCTCACTGTATTCTGACATATATATATATATATATATATATATATATATATATATACACACAAAATAACGTATTTACAGCAGTGGTAATTACATTAGAATAATGCAATGTGCCACATATACCTTATTCCAGTTTTGTATTAGTAATTCCTCTTTAAGTGCAATCATAGATTCCTTTAATACGAATTTTGCTTCGTGGATGTCACGACCCAGCCTATACGTGCGAGTTTCTTTTTTAATGAAATATGTTAATTCAAATAAGAAACTGACATTGTCTGGTACAGCTTTCATTTTCTGATGTATTTCATTTACCCCGGGCTCAGAATACAAATACTTGAGTACTCATTTGTTTTCTCTGTCGGGTACTCGATCAGTCAAAATGACCAAAATGCACATCCCTAGTTATGGGAGCGGCCATTTTATGAGTTAATGCCAAAAGCGATTGTTCACTATTGACTTAAACTTAAACTTCGTTATATATATATATATATATATATATATATATATATATATATAATCTACAAGATTATATCAGAGAAAGCACTATGTCAATCAATGCCTTGAAATTCTATATTTCTTTTAAACGATAGTCTATAATGAGCCAATAATTGACTCCGTGTCTTAGCAACCGATTTCAAAATAAAACCCCACAAGCTCTCAGTGCTGCGTCGATAGCGTGTGGGGATGCTGCAGAAGTGTGTCTGTGTGTACTTTTACATAATTGAGGAGAATGGATTCCAAAGATGCTTTGCGTTTTTGCTTTAAATGATATAAATCGTTTCACCAAAAGACGCGCTTTCATTGTTTCTTGGTAAGTGTTATTAATGTGTTATTGTTATAACACATGGATCATCACTGCTACTACTGTAACAGTAGTTTTTTATAGCTATACTGCCAAGAGTATTTGGATTGGGATTGTAAATTCTCTCTTTATAATAAAATATCTAGCTACAGTAACTGCCAAATATGAAAATGCACTCAATATCAACTTGATCAAATGCAGTAATACAAACCTGAGACACAGTTTTGCTGTTGTATTTGATGCAATAAGAACCTGAATCATGCTAATTTAAACTTAAATATTTATTTTGTCATCGTTACCTGAAAACTCGTATTCGATAGTGGCCAGGTGTAGCAGCGGTTTGTAATCAAAGGCAATGCTAAAGTCAGTAGCGTATATTCTATCCGTGGTAGCAACATAATTGCTGTAGCTTCAACTTTTATTTGTACTGTGTGCTCGAACCCTCGACTCGAGCGATGAGATAATATGACGTAAATTGTGTCATAGCAGGTCAGCATCCATTTAAGAAATCGGTCAAAACTTGCTTCAATGAATGCCAATGGGAAAAGTGGAATTGTTGCTTTTACAGTACTGTAGTTATTTATATAGTTCTATGGTTCAGGATGGTAGAAGCAAAACGTTTGCTACACGATGATAATGAACGTGACCGGTAGTGGACTGAACAGCAGGTTATAAAACAGGGAGGAATTGGGCTGTCCAAAGGTTGTGGGCTGAACAACGTTTACATGGCTAACAACAACAAAGCGATATTTGTGTTTACTGCTTTATATTGTTGTGTTTCAGCAGTAGAACGCGTGGCTTTATAACCACTTCTGTCGGTTTATAGCGCACTGTTGCAATTGAAGGATGTGTACATAATTGCTGTGTAAACATATTCTGATTTAGAATGTCATGCATTTCATTCATAGCAAATGAGACAGCGTATATATAAGATGGAAAGTTCATGATGTATCAAAAAGCGACATTTGGTATTGGTATTAAATAGTGATTTTGCCAAATACTCACAAAAACATATAATCATCCAGGAAAATATGTGGCTAACTTTCTACATGTCTCTGAACAAACACTGGCCACTGGAAAGCAGTTCTAGAAACTTTCAAACGTTTTTGAGGAAATGCGTCATTCAGTAAAAAAGTTAATTGAACGTTCAGAACGTTCAGTCCACTGAACGCATGGCCAAGGTTGGTATAGTGTTGTTGTGTTGTTGTGTGGTGCTGTCTGCACCACTTTGTTTGTGCTCTCATTCACAGAGCCAGAGCTGTGTAGAAACACCTTTGTAGCACTACATTTTCAGCGCACAAACAGAATGGACAGCTATCGGATAGCGAGATATCGCTGAATTAGCAAAAAGTGTATTAATTTGCAATCGTAGGACACAACAAGCAAAACAATCTATTGTATGCTTCATTCAGTTCAGCAGTGTGCACGTGTGTGTGTCTGTCTGCCCACATGTGTTATATCTGTCTGTCTGTCAGTCTGGACATGGGTCGCTGCACACAAGTGTGTGCGTGTGTGTGAGACAGCGCTCTTTCATGCCTCACACAGCGAGGCCATGATAGCAGATGGGAGAGATCAAAACCAGAGAGCTAATTAAATATAGAGTGACATATTGGGGAGCGATAGAGGACAGGTAGATAATGGAGTGGGGGTGGGTGGGGTCACATTGGGAGAGCTTTATGGAGAGAGTCAGAAGTGTTGGTACGGTGTGGTTCAAGACCCAGGCACGTTGCTCCTTGCTGACAAACAGCTAGTAAAGAAGACTTGCGCGCTCTCTCTCTCTCTCTCTCTCTCTCTCTCTCTCTCTCTCTCTCTCTCTCTCTCTCTCTCTCTCTCTCTCTCTCTCTCCCCGTCTGAGGAGAGCAGACAGGCTATTAAAGAAATGGAAGAGGAGCGATGAGTCAGGCAATTGAACGTTCAGCATACTGAGAGGGTGCACACACACACAGACGCGCACAAGCACGTTTATTGACACAGCAGTCGCATTGTTTTGGTATGGTTGCCCCACCGGGCATCCAACCACCCTGACTGTATTAGTTCTCTAAAAGCACACTAGCCAGCAAACATATCAATTTCAGCACATTGACATGTTCTGCATTAATAGCTCTCCTACTCCCACAGTCACTCTCTCGATAATACATTCACATTTAGGTCAAAAGGGGCTGGACACTATTCCTCCTTTTTGTTTAATGCGTTCAAGGAATGCTGAGTGGAGACTTTAATAAGGCCTTTCTCCCCTAACCTTTTGCTAAGACTGGCTGAGCTTAAGGCGTGGATGGGAATAAAGGGCACTCCCTTGCACTCTTCTCCCAGCCGCTGTGCTATGATACCTGGGTAATTACTGTATAGGGCTCACACGCATCACTGAGCAGTAACCAGGCAACTGGGCCAGCCTGCTAGAGACGGACCTTCTTCCAGAGTCACAGGTCTGTCTGTTTTAATTACCTGCCTTAGTGGGGTGGGTGAACATGCACATCATGGCAACACTGGCATGAGAGACGTGTTTTATTTTTTCTTTCCCCTGGACAAGCCTAGACATGCACGCATTCATATGATCTATTTGTAGCTGTGGGAGCTCGCAGGAATCACAGAAACTCCTAAATACCATATATACACAGACTGGGCAGTCCTATGTTACCGTCAAAATTATGTTATCTGTTATTAAACCAACACTGAAAGCAAGGAGGGAAGCACATTCATTGAAAAAGTATGGATTATTTATTATTTATCCATGAGCATCCTCTTGTACAGTACCAATGAAATGCATGACACAGTTCTGCCACATATACTGTATAAGACAATTAGTACATTAATTAAGGATAATAGTTTCCTTAATGTACAAAAGCTTCTATAAAGGGTGACTTCAGGATTGCATCTTACTTCATTGATTTCCTAGAAAATGACAATGGGTTCTAAACTGCCTGTTAGAATAAAGGTAAATATCTAAAATAACTGATAAAGGTGCATGGCTACGCAAAACAAGAAAAAGTCTATTAAACGCTAGCCTCATCTTAAGTGAAGCCATGTTGTGTGTCTCTTTTGAGTATTTTCTGAAGGTGTCCAGCAAGCAATCCTATTATGCAAATGTTCAGATTATCCTAGCCAAGACCAGCAAGATACCATTGCCTAGCAATGCTTAGTCATACACAGCAGTTCCTAGTCATCATGCTCAGGTTTGCATTGTACCCATGTCTTACTCACACACACTTTCAGGGTTTGCACTCAGTGGACTGGTTATTAAATCTTCTTCCCTTATTTCCTATAATTGGATTAAGGTTTATGTGTTGGCAGGGCAGGGAAAAACAGGACATTATAATCAAGTTGTAAATTTGAAAAGGCTAAGACATTTGGTACTGTTCTTAAACGATGAGACATTTGGTACGGTTCTTAAAGCCCACAGTAACACCTCCATGCATGTAAGCCTGCTCGTATACCCATACAGTGTGTACAATTTGTGTTTACTGCTACAGTAGGATGGGTTTATATTGTGGTTGATTTCTGTTTTCTTTTCTTCCATGGAGATAAACTACTTTTGAAGCCCAAGAGGGGTATAAGCCAAGAAATATAAATCTGGCACTGGCTGCTCATACATTTGGACGTGCCATAGTATGAGTTTAAATTAAATTATGCCCATGTCATATTGTAGATTTAAGGGCAGTATTTGCTTATCGGTTGGATTAAAATGCACATTTTACAATTGTCAGTCAAATAAACAGTACCATGGTAATGTCATTAGAGATGAATGCTGAGAATTGGCCACTGCAGTGCTACAACAATAATTCTCAGAATCATGCCTTTCACTGCTTTATGCCCTCAAAGAACTCTATGAGCAAATGCCTTAGCAAGCAGATAGAGAAGGTCATAATATTCAAATATGCAAACATGGCAAATTCCCCTCCATCTCAAGATGGTCAACGGTGTGTGTGTGTGTATATATATATATATATATATATATATATATATATAGACACTGTGTGTGTGTGTGCATATATAT
>JAODTR010077597.1:0-21108 GCA_025399935.1 Amblyopsis rosae | reverse complement strand
CCCCCCCCCCCCCCCCCCCCCACGATAAAGGAAAGATAGTCTGCCACTAACGTGTCTAAACCAATGAGGATCTCATATATCTTAGGATGCACAGACGGGCAGGATTTGCACTAGTGTTTGAAGACTGTTTATGCACATAGGAATACTCCGCGGCTGTGTGTGTGTGTATTTGCACATGTGTTGAGCACATGACAGTGTGGCTGTGGCATTTTCTGCTGTGTTTTCTAATTAGTGAACTAATTAACACTGGCCTTGTTTATTGTGTCCATATGGAAAAAAATATGCATGGTAAGTTATTAGTAAGTTGTGTTTTTGACAGCACATGATTTATAAGCATGTCTAATGCTGTCGAAGTGGATGCATATATTTTGTGCATACTCTTGGTCAACTGTGTTTTTAATGCCCATTAGAGATTTGCTGTCCATGTGCATTACACTGGAAATAATTTCATGCTAACAGCATTGGTCAATATTGATGTCTTTGACTGATCAATACAGCCAGACACATGTATCTACTTAAAGACAGACAGACAGAGCAGACAGACACGCACGTGCTGTCTGATATTATTCATTTCTGATTCTGATTTAAAATAATTGAACTTGAACAGTATATTGTGTATACATAATTTGGATAGTTTACAATTAGTCAAATTTACAAGCATTGCTCAGTTACTATACTAGATAGGCTATTTAGTTGTCTTTATTATTGATGCATACAGTCCACTAAAGTACAGTACTTCACCTTGAATCTCCCATCTATGGTAGATGCATATATCATATTACCCATCACATGGAAAAACTGTTTTTAAAATACATTTTACGGAAAAAACCCAACCCTGCATAACTCACAATAGACCAACGTTCACTAAACTGTTGAAACAAAGGGGATGAATCGGGTTAAACTTCAGTAACTTCAGTATCCTGTTTTCAATATGAGTGCTTGTCCTGGAATGCCATGGCTCCCTGACAGACTAATGGAATGTCCTTTCTGGGGAAAAAGCACTTGAACAACTGAAGCAGTGCTTTATCAGTTAGTGTAATGCTAGCATTGATAAGCGCTTGTGCACTGCCAGTCAAACACAGAGAAAATAGTAGTGATGCCAAAAGTGCTTAGTATACAGTATCCAAGCCTACTACAAAACAGTAGTGATGCCAAAAGTGCTTAGTATACAGTAGCCAAGCATACTACGACTACTACAGGTACAAGTATTCGGATGCGGCCTAGGCGATAATAATTCTCTCACACACACACAACTTTCAGTTGATACCCTGCTGCTCCAGTGCCTGAGGGGAGATTGGTTGCCCTGGCAACCCTTGTCCAGTGCTTGGGGTTCTGGCCTCCTTTTCTTATGAGGGCTTTGAATGGGGTCAGGCACCCTAACAACACCCTGCCCCACACACACACATACACACCCCACCATCTCCGTGATGTGGACTGTTTGACCGGCTGCTGTCCTTCAGTAACTTCCACCCCTCCTCCCACACACACACCCACACACCCCACGCCCCCTACCAGAGGTCAGTGGTACACTGTGAGGGCTGTGAGCTGCTGAGGTGTAGCTCCTTATGAGGGGCTGTAATAACCTAAGCTCCTCTCACAGCCTGGTTATAATGGGAGGTGGGAGGAGCAGGGGAAAGGTCATGACTTTTACCCTGTGTTGTGTAAGGGAAGGCAAGATGACCTGACCTGACCTTTGAACAAACTCCAGGCTTATTTTTATGTTTTCTTTCTTTAAATATTTAAATGTGTCTTTCTTGCCAGTTTTCTCTGCCTACAGTAACTTATTTATATATCCCCCCTACTCTGTAAAAACACAAGCTAGCAAGCCCACAGTGTGTGAATAAAATAATAAAATAATACATACATAGACATATTGACATACTGTACAGTGGCAGACTATTATGGCCATGGCCAATACATTTATCAATATCAAGGCCAATCATGGCTAGCAGATAGGCCTCAGCGCTATTGAGCGTAGCGTGAGATGTATAGGCAGGTTATGTGAGCTCGCACACATCACAGCTGTAAAAGGTCTGCTTGATTGAAGTGGGTCTGTGTTCTCGTATGGCGTGCACATCATGCTGGCTAGCATCGTCCAATATCACACGACTACCTGCCAATCTGGTCCCATGTTTAAATTCCCCTGCTCCTGTGGGAGATATGGAAGCAATTTCTGCTAATTCGCCCCTGACTTGAACCTGATCTGAGCTATTTTTTCATCCGCCTTTCTCTGCTGATCTACTTTGAGAAAGCAAGCTAAGTGGGGGATTTGGACTCTGTAATATTTCCTTGCTGAAGCTGCTGCCCCCGCGACCCGACTCCGGATAAGCGGATGACGATGGATGGATGAATATTTCCTTGCTCACTTTTTTTTTTAGCATATTTTATTATAAAGGTTTATTTGACTTTGTAAACAAACTTGTTAATGCACCAGGGCTAACAGTAATTTCTCTGTCAAAAGCTGCACTTGAGTCTACATTTTTGATGTGATGGTTTTAAACTGAAGTTATTATTCCCATTATGCCTGTTACCTCTAGAGTACCATTACCATTTGTATAGCACAAAGATATTGAGAGTGATTCCCTCTGTGAACACGTTTTAATTCATGTACAAAACGAATGCGTTCTATTAGTGATGTGTGTCTGCGTGTACACATGTAGCTGGGTACACCGCAGGTGTCCTGGGACCCTACAGCGCTCTTGCCAACATGACAGTGCCCTGTACTGCTGTTGTCACCCCGTCGATACTGAGCTTTAGTGAGGGATAAGTGTCTGTTGACGAGAGACACGAGGTGTGAACCACTGTGTGTGTGCTCCACTGCGACTGTTCTAGCCACAGTGCCCACGGGCCGCAGTGGTACTCTTGTACGGTTTGCTGAGCTTCACTTTCCTTCCCTCTAACGTCTCTCTTCCTCTCGCTCTGACCCTCCTCATCTCACCGTCTCCCCTCCTAGCAGAGCAGGACTTATTGTGGCGGTCAGCGATTTAGTTATGGAATATTAACCGAGACATTTCCCCTGATCAGCCAAGTACCACAGGAGTATACGCCGTACCTCCGTCCCCTCCTCCGAGACGAGCTCCGTTTTTGAGGGCTAAGCAGAAAAAAGCACTCCCACCACCACCCACCGCATCCCTTCATTCTTGCTCTCTCTGAACCTCCTTGGCCTCACTCTACCTCCAGCGCCCTGGCTGCTGTTCAGGTGTTTTAAAGCGGGGCTAAATAGGCCTCGCATTGTGCGCTTAGGCTAATTACGGCCGGGGGGCTGATCTCATTCCGCCACCACAGCACCCCCAGAATGCAGACTGCGGTCTCTGGGCAAAAATCATTGCTGATATAATCATATTTGGGGTTTGCGCATTATGGTGGAGAGTTGCCGATGCTGGAGAGCTGAAATGGATTTGAGTGAGCCTTGGATAGAGCTATTGTAGACAGGGGCCCATATATATGTAATTGGTTGTAAAATCGCAGCGGGATCAATCCAGTGAGATTTTTGCTTTCAGTGTTCGCTACCGATCAATGTAGGCAGAAAAAAAAGTGGACATTTCAGCGTAGATAACTTGTGATTAGTTGGATACGCTCTCATAGATTTCTGTCTGCCAGACAAACAGGTCAGGATAGATGTTTGTGAGGAGAGGGTTAACTGCTTTATACAGGGAGAGGCGAGGGAAATCAATACACTGTATCTTATGGACCCTGGCCAAAAATATGAAGCAATTGTCCTGTGTATTGACTCACTCCATTGTAGCACATATACTGCAGTGCCACCATTGTGCACAGGCGAGGGAAGGTATTGCACTTTACTACAAAGGCAGTCCCTTCTCTTATAAGCTTTCCTCCACAAACCTTCACGCCTGTCCATCTCCTTTTCTTCTGCTGACCTCTCTTCCTTCCCCTCCTTCTCCTCTGCGGGGACATAGAGTCCTCTCCCTGGGCACGCTCAGTCTTTTCCGATGGGAAGTGACACATAGCGCGCGTGTAGCCGCGCAGGCTAACACAAGACTTATGGGAGCTTATATTGTACAACATGAGCGGCAACAAAGCATTGTGTGAGGCTATAGGCTGACGGGAGACGTCTTTGCACGCACGCACGCAACTTGCACGCGCGAGCGCACGCTCACACACACACACACACACACACACAGACACGTACACAATGCTCGCTGCTGACACTGAAATTCTTCCGCCTGACACAGGTGATGGATTAGATGCGTTATCGAAGCGGAGAAAGGCTGTGCGCTTTCTCCCTCTGCGCAGAGCGATGGAGAGAAAGCACGGGAGAAAAAGAGTGGAAGAGACAGCCCAGTAGCCTGCGCCTTTTCCTCTACCGAGTAGCGAAATACAATAGCAGCCTGCTACATTTCAAGCTAGTTTTTCCCAGAAAGACTTACAGGGAGACAGAGGGATCGACAGCCAGCTTGGTTGGGACACACTGTTCTCCTGCCAGCTGTGTTGCATTCAGCCTGTGCGTGCGCTTGTACATTTCTCGTTAGCGAGTTGTTAGCGTGCGCATTGTCTTATGTGCATCTACCGCATGTGTTGTGCATGCAAATGAGCAATATACTGTAAGCCAAGTGTTCCAGCATGTGTATTCATACTGTATATTATACCGTGTGTAAGTGCACATGTGTGTGGGTGTGAGGAACTGGTGTCTGTGCTTCTGTTTAAAAGCAAACAGTCTTTCCCAGGCTGATGCTATGTGGGTGATGAATCCTCCCCCACCCGTGTCTCATACCGCATATATGTGTGCCGTAAACGTATTGGCACAGTCACAGAGGACTGCCGCCGGTCAATGGGTCATTTCTGTTGACACTTTTCACAAACAGACCGGTTTGCCCAGATGCCTACAGTACACCAGTGCCTCTCCGTACGGTCACACAAACCTCTCATGCATTTTAAAATGTTCATTATTATTAATTTATTCGTTTGTTATTTACTGAAATGTTCACACGTTAGAGGTAGGGATGTAACGGTTACCGGTTTCACGATAACCACGGTTAGTATTATTGTTCCAAATATATATGATCAAAACTCACGGTAAATAGTCTACCAGCGTGACATCGTCCAACATGAGCCAGTTAGCAGCCTGCTAGGTAATGTGGGTTAGTTTTGCATCAGGCCATGCGCATTCAATCGATTATATATATATATATATATATATATATATATATATATATAATGTTGCCTGTATAAATTAGGTTATTTATGTCAGTACCTCTTTTTTCCTTTATTAAAGTTAGCACATTTAAACAATACGTGATCATTTTGGTCACTACAATCGTGATATGAAATTGTCATACCATTTCATCTCTAAGGTGATTATACTGTAGATTTTTATATATTTTTTTCTTTTTATTTAACTATAATATTGACTACATTTGTTAATTGAGCCTCAAAATGTTCGCTATTTAGCAGCAATGAAATTGAACCATGCATTCAGATAGAGATTGGCCCCATAAAGTGAATCAGAAGCCATCTGAAGTGATAAAAAAAGCCATCTGACCATTTTGTGGGTGGGGGTGGGGGCGTTGTGACCCCATATTTTACTTCTCTTGGTGGTGTCTTTGTGAGGGGTCAGAGCTGGGAGATCACAGAATAATGAGTGTACACACTGCCATCTTTATAGAATCTAATCCAGTGAGTGGGATAAGGCAGATAAAGACCTATCTCACCAACAGCCCAGACCGCTGAACTGGATTAGTGCAGATCCTCATGATAGGCCGCTATTGAGAATACCATGGGAGTTAAACTTCCACCTCCATTCATGTGTTCTACTCTTTCTCTAAATCGTTCACTTCCATTATTATATCTGCATGTTTTCTGTTTCTGTGTTATGATGGAAATTTTAATAAAACACAAGGGCAAGACAATAGAACCTATTGGCTATGTAAATGTAGTCTTAAAAATTTGCAAATGTGTTTTTTGGAGCGCTATAAGTGATGCTTTCGTTGGATTAAAATGGGTTTTACAGTGTTTTAACATGCATTGGTCAATTACTTGAGTGTGTATATATATATATATATATATATATAGGCTGGTTTACCTGCTGCTTCCCCTGCTAGTTTGCTTGTTGTCTGTTGTCTTTATAGCTTGCTCTGTTCTGTTCCTCAGGGGGGAGTCCCCTTGCTGCTCTCCCTGCCTGTGGCTTTCCATGTATGCGCATGGAAGGGCGTTCCATGTATGCGCATGGAAGGGCATTCCATGTATGCGCATGGAAGGGCATTCCATGTATGCGCATGGAAGGGGGTTCCATGTATGCGCATGGAAGGGCGTTCCATGTATGCGCATGGTAGGGGGTTCCATGTATGCGCATGGAAGAGCTCTCCATGTATGTGCATGGAAGGGCGTTCCATGTATGCGCATGGAAGGGGGTTCCATGTATGTGCATGGAAGGGTGTTCCATGTATGTGCATGGAAGGGCGTTCCATGTATGCGCATGGAAGGGGGTTCCATGTATGTGCATGGAAGGGTGTTCCATGTATGTGCATGGAAGGGCGTTCCATGTATGCGCATGGAAGGGCGTTTTTATGTATATGTATGGAAGGGCAGGGAGCTCCCAGAACAGAGCCATACCTCCAAATATAAATAAATAAATAAATAAGTTATAAATATTTTACTTTGACAAAGTAGTCCTGACTGAAAGTGAATATATTATATCAACTCTATAATTGTAAAAATATTTGAGTGTTTTGGACTGGTAAAATATTGACCCACATGTGTGGGCTACATTTCCATGCCAACCAAAGTGAGGTGGTAGAATAATGTTCACCCTTGCAGAATGTGTTGGTGTTGGCAGGACACCAAGTTGGCAGTTCTAAAACATCAACCACCTTCAAGGTTGAGAACAGTGTTTCCATATTTGAGTAGAAACCAGCATTCAGGTAATAGTTTACAGATGTCACCATTTGCACGAGATGTTGTCTAATGTTACATTACATGGAGGAACGAACAGAAAATCCTGCTTCGCTCTCAATCCATTGGGCACAGGTGTTACGAATCCTACTGGAACTATAGTACAATTGATGTAAAACTGTTCCTCTTTGGTTATCAGATGTATTTTCCAAAGAAATCAGTAAGGTTTACATTTTAAATGTAGATAGCCTCTCTACCTCTGTGAATCAGGTGGCTTAACACCCTGCATAGTATACCCATTTCTTGCACCTGGACCCTGCACATTTCTCAGCGCTTTCACTCTGCAAATGACTTCACACAGGCAGGCACGGTCAGCGATCTGGTTGCTGGCATTGCCCTCTAAAGCCAATAAACTGCAGAGAGTGAGAAAGCGAGGGGGAGGGCAATTTGAATTGGAGTTCAATCTTCAAACTTCTTTTTTTTTCAAATACATTTTTTCTGGGTGCTTACACGTTCTGATCAAACGTGTACTCGGAAGCCCGGGCCATGGCTCCCTGATTCGCCAATACCCCCCCAATACCCCGCAATACCCTCTTCCTCAAACTGTGATGACTCTTCATCCTTTTTCTTTTTTTTTTGCACGCAGCAACTCGACACAGAAGTTGCTCTGCTAAACGCTAAACACAGACGTGCATGTTATGGTATTTACATTTCTAAGCGTGAGAGGAATATTATGCTAGCATCTTCTCCGCATCAAGAGCAAGGTTTTCCCCTGGAAAGCGGGAGGAAATGCACACAAGTGCAGCCTCTTCAACGAATGGTTCAGAACAGCCGTTGTGCTGTAAAGACCGGCTTCATCCCTGATTGAAATATTGGGGCCATTCATTGTTTGGCTTATCTGGGTGTGTAGAATGCGTGCATGTCACATTGTGTTTGCTGCAGTGTTCTCTCTTTCCCCTGCCCCCCGTGGCGCTCGTACGGTGCATTCCAGCGACTTCATCCATCTTCTTCTGTCACTGGCCCTTGCTTTATACTCCGCTGTTGCTAATGGATGCCATTGTTGAGATGGGCATACGGGGAAGGTGGGGGGGAGGCGGTGCCACAAAGCGGGCATAGCTTTCTGGGTGCGCCTCAGGTTGGGTCGGCTGACTGGCCCCGCTGAAATGGAAGGTACAGCGATACTCTCCTAGGGGGCTGGTGGGTTCCAAATTCAGCCTGTTAGACGCATTCCCGCTTCCCAGCCCTGATAAATAATGCAGGGTCAAATGGGGCAGAGAGGATTTCTAGTTGTGAGCACCTGACAGAATACCCCAGCCTAGGTAAATGGAGGTTTTCTTATGTGGGTGGGGAGGGAGGGAGCTCAGGTGTTAGATGCTGTGGGCTGTGGACGTGCAGGAGAGAGGGGAGGTTTGGTCGGAAGAAGAAAAGTGTCAGTTTTGGTCAGGGTTGCTTTGTCTTCTCTTGTTTGCTCCTGTCTGAAGTTGTCGCCCACCTGGCAACCTCACATTCTGCCAGGAAGACGTTCAGCTACTGGACACTATCTCGCATGCACGCACACACATGCACGCACACGCACGCACGCACAGTCTGCTTGTTCACTGTGCTAGTGCATCTGTGTGTAGTGCAGATTTTGCTGCCTGTGTATGAAAATGACTCCTTAATGGGAAAAGCAGCTGTGTTTGTGTGCAAGTTTGTGCGTGTGTGCGTGTGGGTGGGTGGGTGGGTGGTCAGGTCATGTTAATGTTTATTCCATTATCTCCGTGTGAGCCTATGCCTGAGAGAGAGAGAGAACATGAGAGCAATAGAGAGAGAGAGAGAGAGAGAGAGAGAGCATGAGAGAAGGAAATATTAGACATACAGAACACAGAAGGCCATTTATTTTCGTTATCTCATTGTACACATCTCTGCCCCTGATGAAATGTGTTTACCTGACTTCACTTTTTATTTCATCATGCTGTCCCTGTGTGTACAAATACGTGTGTCAGATGCACTTTTCAGTGTCAGTGTGTGTGTATGTGTTGAAGTGTGTTCCAAACTGTCAAAAGGTGAAAGAACTAACTCCCTTGCTGAGATAGGTAGCAGCTTTGTTCTAGACACCCACATTGTGTGTGTGTGACTGTGCGTGCATGCGTGTGTGTGTGTGCATGCGTGCACATGCATGCGTGTGTTTGTACACAGTATGTTAGAGAGACAGAGCATGTCAGGTTTCTGTGTTACATGCCAAATATTAATTTACAGGGCCCTGGTTACTGATTGTGTGTGTGTGTGTGTGTGTGTATGTGTGTGTGATATACTGATCTGAGTCACATGAACTGGCTGTGCGGGGGGGGGGGGGGGGGGGTCATATTTATCTAGTGATCCCTAGTGGCTGCTGTGCTAGGATACATATCACGTCATGACACACTGCCCCAGTGGAGACGCAAACACGCACACACACAGCTACACACACTCACACACACGCACATAACAGCGCAAACATACACACACTTCCTTGTAGACAGCACACTCAGAGGCAGGCAGCTCCACACACCAACACATGCAGCAGAGCAGTAGAAGGACTCTGCCATTCTTTATGGATGAGGCCGTTTGCTGAGGTCCCCCTTCGCACCGCGTGTCAGTTAAACAGATGAAGACTGGCACAGCCCCCGCTTCCTGCAACCCCCCCGCCTACATATGGTTTTCATATATGTCCTCCTCTCCGTGTTTTGCCAAGGTTAGACTCAGGTCAGCCTAGAGTGAGGCTCCTATTTAGACTCATCTCACCCCACAGCTTTTAAGCCCAGCCCTCAAAGGGGCCTACTGCCTTAAATGTACTCTCCTCCATTGTGTTACAGCTTGGAAGCGGTTTGTTGATGTTTGGAACCCCACTGTAGCGGTGTTATGGGGAGGGGTAGAGAACAGTAGCTGCATTTACATGGGCATTTTTTGTCTTTCCAATGGACGATTTTGGGTTACTTGTTTACATGGGATGTCACCTAATCGGTTCTGGTGTTTACATGTGCCATCGCAACTAATCGGAATAGATGTTAAACATGCACCGATTATCTAGCGCATAATGTAACGTGTCTTGCTAGCATATGGCTAAAACCAGCTAGCATCAAGTTGTAGGTACCACGGAGAGTGAGGCTAGTTGTGTGACTGGTGGAGAAATGTACAGCTCCAGATAACGTCACCACTACTAACTCCCATTCACTTATTTGCGTGGACAGTGGCTTTCAATCAGGTCGTGGAACGTGTTATAGTATCTCTCCAGACAAAAACCTCTTACTGTACAAGCATGAGCAACCACGCATTATGCCGTTTCCCCCCTGCTCCCCTGTAGATCGTCCATCTGACAGACTGCACATGACCTTGACTTTGCCCTTTGAGGCTCTTTGGTACCGTCACCGTCTGAATAGATGGACGACCGGATGGGTGTAATTGTGGGGGAGGGGATAGGCAGATGAGCCATCAGCTTTTTCATGTGCTGCAGAGGTCTGTGTGACATGTGCCATCACATAGCCATCTCTCACACTCACATCTGGATCACCCACTATACGCCGGGCCACCCAGCCACCCACCCAAGGGAATCACCTTCAGCCCTGATTTTGTGTTGGAAATAGTCTGATGCAGGGAGTGCTGTCATTTGTTGGCCTGGGTCAGCATGGGTTACATGTGGACTATACGTTTTGTTACATTGGTTTTCCACTGTTGTTTTAGCTGGGAAGTCTTGTATGCTTCACTCCGCACTATACATTACTCCTAGAAGAAACCGGAAAAGGCAATACATCTAGTCTTTCAACTGGTGCCGATTAATAATCAGCACCAGTTCTATGAACTAGCACCAATACATATGTTAGCAAATAAGTCCTTGTCGTATTCGACAGAACACCAATGGCCAGACACTTTAGAAAGTAGCTGACAGTCGCTTTAAAACTGTTATCCTGTAGTTGTAATTGAGGGGTGGGTTATCCTTATGCTGTTAACACCACCCATTTGGTACTCCATGCAAGTTAAAACAAACACTAGTGATTGATGCTAATGCTAAATGATGCTAAAGCTAACAGCATGATTTGCAAATATTTTTTTTAACCATTCTCATTTACTCATTCTCGGTCACATGTCCTCATGGGAAATACAATAATAAAAAAAGCAAAACATGATTTAACCAGTGTGTGTTTCTGTGTGTCCCTAGATTCGTGTTGACGGACCTCCCTACGGCGGCGTCCAGTACGAGACGATATCGGTCATCAAGGACGGGAGCCCCGTGTTGCGAGACATGGCCTTCTCCCTGGACCGGAGCTACCTCTACGTCATGTCTGAGAGACAGGTAGGCATGTGCAGTATACTGTAAGAACCATGCTGTCAACATGCAGCGATAATGAGACTTCAAAGGCTTGTTCTGCGACAGGAGGGTGCATGTTTTCAGTGTTTGAGCTACACAAAGAGCATGTGCGCACGCACGTGTGTGTGTGTGACACACGACGGCCCACCTTTCTTCGTGCTATACCCACCCCAGCGTTGGTTATAAATAACCTGTGTGGCGCAGCAGGAGAAATCTTGACATGCCGCAAAATGAAAGAGAAGAATGAGAGCAGAGAGCAACGTATTGAGAGAAACGACGGAAGGAGAGAGAGAGAAAGAGAGGGAGAGAGAGAGAGAGAGGGAGAGAGAGAGAGAGCCGGGTGACCGGCTGGCTGAAGCGGAAAGGAGGAAGAGTGATGAGGAAGAGCGGGACATCTGGAAGACAGAGAGAGACCGAGCGAGAGAGAGAGAGAGAGAGAGAGAGAGAGAGCAATAATAAATAGAGAGACAGAGTTGCAAGGTCACACTTCTGCACCTCTAATGAAGTGACACAGCATGGCGAGGGCCATAGCCATCAGCAGAGCTGACATATGAAGTTGCCATGGAGTATGAGGGAAGGAGGGGGAGTTCAGGGGGAGTGTGTAGCAGCAGGGGAGCGTGCCAGCGTACAGCAGCCCCCCCCCCCGTCCCCCCGTCCCCAGAGACAGGTGGCACGCCGGGTTGTCAGTGTGAGGTGATAGATTGCCGTCCTCTCCCCTTATCTTTGACTTTAACGCACTGAACAACTGGCTAGCCGGGCTCACAGGTTAGCCCGCCCACCGCTACACAATAGCGGAGGCTACAGAGGGGGAAAGCTAACAGTTTGGGGCCCCCGTCCCCAATTAAGGGGTCCGTCATGTCGAGTCACTGTCAAGTGTGTGTGATAAACTTTAGTAAAGCTGTACTGTACACACTAATAACGCAGTTCTGTAATCGATTTTATAAAATGATTAACAAGCTTTCCTAATCCACCGTAAGATATAACGTTGTCCAATATGCTAATCATACTTCCAAACGCTAATTGCAGTCTTACGTCATGGCTGTACAGCCTGCTAAACAGCTGATGCTCCAACTCCACTGACATCTCTCAGATATATATCGATATGAACACACTCTGTGCCAGAGAGGAGAGGTATCTCTTAGTGATGGGGAAAAGGGGCTTCTGGGAAATGCAGTCTTTACTCGGGGTGAACACAAAATGCCTCACAACGTAGCTGCTGTAATGCAATGTTCTGAATACGTAATTACAGTATGCACATTTGCATTATAGTAATACATACTATGAATAATAATGAATGTCATACGGGAAGGAGTGTGTTATACTGAATATCAGCACGGCTGTGATTCGGTCATAGGTATATACTATGAAATTCTGCTCAGGTCTGAAATATTTACCTAGCATCTAGTAAGTGACAGCTACATTGGTGTAGAGTACATCTCCAGAAGGCAACAGATGCAGAGAAACAAATGGGTGAGGCTAAACCAAAAAAACGCCTTTGCCTGCACTCTACGAGCAGAGAAGAGCTCACAGTGACTTTAGAATCCATTTCACATATTTCCCAAACCCTTTATTCCTAGCCAGACCTCAGATGAAACAAGCGTTTGATGTAGCAGCACGACTTCTAGTCAGCTGAACTAGAGGTGATGCTGTAATGGCATTAGTATTCTGGTTGTAGCGTAGACTCTGCCTGTCTCGCTCTCCAGCGTCGAGGCGGGGTTATGACAACAGACACGCAAACACACATGCACATGCACACGCACACACACACGCACACGCACACGCACACACGCAAGTCACACAAACCATCTCACACCTCTGAGTTGTTGCCTGGCTTGTTGGCGGGTTCGTCTTGACGGTCACAGTCGACAAAACAGCAGGATTGGGATTGAGCACAGTCGTTTCACTCTTTGTTCCTAGGTCAGAGCCACTGTAAACCACTTCTTGGACACTTAAATGTGTCTTACTAAAGCTGGAATCAGATCTTTTCTCTATTGATATTGAATGGGAGGCTGACACTACCATCGGTGTATTCATGTATGTGTGAATGTGTTAATTGAGGCAATCATCTAGGTTGGAAAAGTGCTACTGTGTATACTGTAAATGCAGTCCATTTACTGTTTGAATGGGAAGCTAACCTTGTGGAGATATATTTTATTTCTAAATAAGAAAATAAGACAATTTCCTGCAAAAATATACCACAAAGGAAAATATTGCATTAGTCTCTTGTTAAATGTATAGTATATCTCTAGATATATTGTACCTTGTAAAGACAATGTGTTTACATAATGTGGTACATAATTGTAGGAATCGGTTACAGTATATCAAGTACGTTTTTATTAGTTTATTTGAGTTGAGTTGTAGCAGTTATTAGGTTTTGCTATTAAAACTGACTGTTAAGTTGTTCATCATGGCCAAAAAAGTCTGGAAACGTACCGTATGTGTTGAATGTATTTGAGAATATGTGTTTGGTATTTCAGAAACAAGCGCATCATTGACTTTTTAAACCAGTACCCCCTTACCACTGGCACGTCATAGAAAGCATCCTGACCTTTAATCTGATTGTTAGCCCCGGCGTAACCTGGAGCTAGACCCAGACCGAGCAGTCAGACAGCCCCGCCATCTTGACATGCATCCGGTCAGAACATGTTCTGTTCTGCTCTGTGCTGGCTACTTTGGACTACATCCGCCTGACGCAGCGAGGCAACAGGAACAAAGGAGAGATGCTATCAAACAGATTTGGCATCCAGTTGTGTTTACTACTCCGAATAAAGATGAGGCCTTGTGTTCATGGTGTAGTGGGAGAGGAAAGGGGCAGAGACCGACAGACAGACAGATAAAGAGAGAGTGAAGCCAGTCCAGGCTGTTCTGTGTGTTCCACTCATGGATATATCGGGCAAAGTACACAATCACGTGTGAATGCAAATATACATCTTCAAACACGCACACGTAAACACACACACACTTGCTCAGCTCTTATTTGCATAGGCAATGTAAGCTCAGCACTGACATACATATTCTCGCACAAAAACTATAATTACACACGCAAACGCCAACCGCACATTCGACATTCAAACGGCATCCGCATAAAGCTTTGAGAGGCTCTTAATCTAGCCCTTTTGTCTCACACATGCATGTACTGTACATCATACAGTAGCTTCTGCTCACTAAAAGATAGATTTCTGCCCTGCGTATCTCTTTCTCTCTCTTCCACATTAGTGCCTCTCCTTTACACAAATTAAATAGCGCCCTCCCTCTAAAACTATGCTCAATGGCTCTGAGATTTATATTTGATCCTTGGCATCTGCTATCTTAAACTGCGCTTTTATTTTGTAGATGCAATGAGAATAGAATTTGCCATATTAATGATGTGCTGAAGTGAAATTGGCCCAACGCAAAGCAGCGCAGTGGAACTGATGAAAAGACCTGGCTCACTGACTTCTCTCCACAAGCGATAGTCTGTGTGTGTGTGTGTGTGTGTGTGTGTGTGTGTGTGTGTGTGTGTGTGTGTGTGTGTGCGCGTGTGCGTGCGCGTGCACGTGCGTGTGTAAGCACACTCATACAGTATTTGGCTTCAGGGTGCTGCATCATCACTGACAGACCAGAAATACACAACAGCAGGTTCTCATCTGGAGATTTATCTGCATACATCTGTGTCTATTCAGCACTGTGCTTCACTAGCCTGTTGGGGGGAGGGGAGGGGGGGGGGGGGTGCTTCTATGCTTCCCTTTCAGTGTCAACATAATGTACAGTACACCCTGAGTAAGCCTGATCACATGCTTGAGTCATGTTGCATCCTGTTGTGTGTGTGTGTGTGAGTAGTTTTTTGAAGAAATAAAGGTCAGCCCACTATCCATCCATTTATCCATCTATGTGTACTCTTACTTGCTTCTCTCTCCATCTCTCCTGCTGTGTTGGTGCTTTTCTGTCAGTGTCATGAGATGTCCTCAAATGTCTAATAATCCTGAAACACCTGGCTGTGTTAAATATTGCATCAACAGCCTTGGATTCCAAACTGAACCCCACATATTGCAGCACTGCAATAAGAAGCGCGCTCGCACACGGGTGCGCTCTGAGCCGGGGCGTGTCAACAGCCTAAAATCTATAATCGATGCAATCAGATGCACAGTATGCTTCCTAGCAGTGGCGGTAGTTGATTACACAGAGGCAGTGCACTCGCACAGGTAGCATGCACCAAAGCATGTGTGGGTGGAGGCTCTCAGGAGAGCCATGCCACAGTGTGTTACTGTTTGCCAGCTCATGCAAATTCACCGCGCCGCTTCTGCATGAGTGTTTGGCCTGGCGTCATACCCGCTGGCTGGTCTATCTCGGGTCTCATTCATCACCGCCTCCACGCTCTCTCTCTCTCTCTCCCTCTCTCTCTCTCTCTCTCGCTCTCTCGCTCTCTCGCTCTCTCTCAGAGTATTTTCTGCGAGCAACTGGAAAAGGCCCATACCAGGTGCGTTTTGGCCCTGTTGTTGGTTTTGTTTAGAGAGCCACCATATTTTCACGCCTGTATTGTATGTCTTCTTGTGTGTTTGTGTTTGTGTTTGTGCGTGTGCGTGCGCATGTGTGTGCCGTTTTTCTGTGCCCGTGAGTCATTTCGCTTTAGGGTACATTGGAATCACTGTCAGGCCACAAATACTGTGGCCTTCACTGAGTGCCTTTAGTGTTGTTTATCACCACAGAACAGTAAAGTGGGATAGATGTCCACAAGCGCCCCGACATCACAAGGGGCCATGTTGGGGGGAGGTTATCACCATTTTGAAAAGGCCATTTGCGTTTGTTCCCCTGTTGTGGTGTTTTGGCCAATGGCTCTCAGTAGCAAGGTGTGCGCTCGCCCTAGTCATTGGCTGCTGTGTTTCCGGCTGCTCTGGTAAACCGCCAGAACGCTAAACCCAGGCTTTAATGTATTATTTATGAGGCAGCAATCAAGATTTCACAGTTCTGACGGGGTTTAAAGTGATACCTGTAGAGCCGGCTTTGTTCCATTTAAAAGGGTTCCAAAGTTACATTTGTAAAAGCTGAAAAATAATAATTCAGTTGAAAAGCAAATGAATGAGGGGTGTTGATGTTACAAGGTAGCTTAATAGTTTTAGAATAGTTTTTTGAGTGCACGTAACAGGTGTTAGCCTCTCTTAACAGTCGCCCAGTGAAATAGCTGCTTTTATTTGCAAATGGATCCAAGGATACATGTGACATTCTTGCTAGCTTAACCAATGGAGGGATACTGAGCTGGCTTGTAAAACAGACTTGTCTTTCATAGACAGCCGTCCCACTATACAGGCATTCAGCCATGCGTCACTGTCACTCTCCAATACCCTCTTGGCTCTTTAGCAAACATTAAACCCCCTCAATCTTTAATCCCTGGATGCCATCCCTTGTTCTCCACCAAAACACGTGTGTGTATATGCTACGGCAACATCACAGCTCAAAGATCATCGCAGAAAAGAAAATACCTTTTTTTTTTCTTCTCCTCCAAGCATGTTAATTTATTCTAAGTACTCAGCTGTGAAATTTGAAATACATGCATGGATGTATTCCCTTTCTGATTTTATTATTTGTATTTTTCTTATGTGTACCCCAGTCAACCTCCCCCATCCGTCCTTTTCATCTGAAAGGGGTTGGGGAGGGATTTTGTGTCATGATCCTGCCCTTCGGTTCCTCCCCGCTCCCCTGGAACCTTTGTTTGGTTTGCTTGGAGAGATTGGGAGGAAATGGGTTCACTGGTTTATCAGGACAGGGGGAAATGGGATTAATTCACACCTCATACAGGCTCAGACTGGCTGACATGCCAGTGACTCATCATTATGCAAGGGTCGACACTTGTGTGATTCCACACTGATTCCATGTGTTAATGGACATGGAGGACCGGATGGGCTGATGGCCGAGCCCCTGCGCTGTGAGTTATAGGTGTGGCAAAGCAGGCCTAGTTCATTCAGAGACTTTCAGAGGGGAAGCGTTGAGCAACAGTGATCCTGGAGAATCCTTTGTTTCCTGGGTTTAGTGTTTACACCTTACAAGGAGCAGATTGGATTGGCTCCTAGCCATCTTAGTCAATCAGACTTCTGTGTGCGTGAGTGTGTGTGTGTGTGTGTGTGTGTGTGTGTGTGTGTGTGTGTGTGTGTGTGTGTTTAGGGGATATGTGAAGAGTGTTCTGGAAATTAGGTGTGGCGCGTGAGGATGCGATTAATAAGAACAAAGCCCCTGTTTTTTTTTTCTCTCATCCTAGCCTGGACTTATTTGAACATAACTAGTTTGGGACCTAGCCGAGTGAGAAGTGGAATGCTATTGTCAGCCAATCATTATTAGAGCAGCCTTAAAACATTGCACAGAGGTGGAGATCATGGGTAAGTCTGTTTACGGTTCAAGGCGAAAGAATGCCTGACAATGGAGTATAGCAAACAAAGTCCGCATGACACACGGACAAAAGGTTGGCGGTTATGTGGCTAGCTGTTCTGAGGTTCTCCTTCCCATCTTTTGTTTGTTAGTTTGCTGTCAGGCCTGAGTGGCCCTGGTGGTTTCTGGCTACCACAGTCCTCATCGAGTTCTGCCCTGCTTCTCTTTTGACCGTGAGTTGACCTCCGGGGATCCCTGTTAGCTCCAGACTGTTTTCTAACCCCGGCTGGGAACAAGATGAGGGGTTTGACCGCTGACCCTTAACACTGCCTTTTCTCACCAATCAATGCCAATGTCGACCCTGGACAAAGGCTGGTGTTAACTTGACTCCCTGCCATTGGTGTATTGAGGACAATAAAGGGGCTCTCGGGGTGAAAGAGCAATCCTTGGAATGTATTTGAATTGAATTCACGTTAAGAGTCTATCAAATCACCTAGTCTTCTCAATCACTCTTAAGCATTCTCTCAGAGTTACATATTTTCAAACAATTGAAGGTAAGCGAACAGGATAGTCTTGTTGTATGTGTCCTTTACTCTCACAGCCCTGGAATCCATCCCCAACATGAGAAAAATACATAATGTGAATTGCTTTGGGGAAAATGCCTCAGCTGGGTGAGAAAATTGTGAAATTGTAAGTTCAAAACAAAATACAAATTCCAACTTTCCTGTTAACATTCTACCAAGAGTGTTAAGGATCTTAGAGATGTGTTAAGGATCTTAACCTGATGCAAACATGAACATTCCACCAATAGTTCTGGGTGTGATTGAAATCCACAATGTGGATTTGTGTTAAGAAATGGGTATGTGCTAATGCTATGTTGTGCAAGAAGAGACAAAAGAAAGTGGTACTTATGCTAACCGCGAGGGTTGGTACTGCTCACTGGGAACGAGGAGCACCACAGTTCCTGTCAGCTGGCAAATATCTCCAGCACCTCCTGCTATCAATCAGAGAGGAGGCCGCAGCCTTGATATATCATCATTCATGCTTTATCTAGTGTGTTAGCGCCACAATGAGGGTCAATTTGGCAGCCGTAGTAGTAGGGGCCAAGGGAAGGTTTGAGGCTTGAGGTTGGGGGGGGGGGGGGGGGGGGATAAAAATGGAAAAAGGGACCAAGGATTGGAGCTTGGGCTTCACTGCTTCCCTGACGGCTTCACTTGATATTGACACCTGGACAAATTAGGATAAATGCCCCTGTCAATACACGCGCCCAACATTATTGATGATTCCATTTAGCATTTCATTCTGGAGAAACCACTTTTATTCCTGTCCCGCCTGTCTCACACTCCTTGAGTGTGTTTACAGTTCATGTCCTGTCTTGGTCAGAGGTGAATGTGCATGTTTGTTATTTGTTGTTTATCAGCACATTTCTAATGAGTAAGTCTTGCATGTGCACTCACAGGTTTATCTCTTTGCACTATCAGCATTAAGGGGTCATGGAGTCAAAGGAGGTTCTAAGGTCAAGTCAAGCCAAACCGCAGGTCAAAGTGTGATGACTTCTTCTCATATCACGCTTGTACATTTATTGCCATGGCATTCTTTTCTCCTGAAGACCGATATGAGTGTTCTAACAGTGTTTTACATGTTTGAATGTCAAGCTGTGTTTGCTTCCTCGTCCTGCACCCAGTGAACAAAAGGTGCCTCATTTGCATGAGTCCCTGAGCAGGCATTGTTAATTGACTTAAGCCAGGATTAGTGTTAATCGGGTTTTGTGCCCTGGAACCATTGGCCAAATCCTAACCTCATTATTTGATAGCAGAGCACATCCTGTCAACCCCCATCAAACTGTTAATTAATAAAGTCCTGTGCCAGCCCAGGTCTCAGAACCCCCTCCTCCCGCTTTCACCCATTTTCTCTCACACCCTTCCCCCTCCCCCCAAAAACACATACACACATTCCCCTTACCTTTTGAGAACATTCGCCTTATCAGCGCCGGTCGATACATAATATGCTGACCTGACCATGTGTTCAGGGCTCTGAATATAGATTTAAAGGTTAGCACACCTCAGCTACTGATGGTCAATAACCAAAGTAGATTGGCTAAATTTGACGCCGCTGAATCGGTGAACACGACTGGAGTTTCCGTGGAGTCATGTCTTATCTAAACGTGTGGCGAATTTACATGCGTATGGGTTCATATCCCCTGCCTTAGCCTCCCTGAGAGTATCGCTGGCCGCCTGATTATGTGGGCTGATGATGAGGGTTATTGCTGAGCCTCAGAGCCTCTGACAACCCTGTCTCACTGCCCATGGTCTGTCACTCACATACCTCCATGCATTTTGCCAAAGTAAAGGCACATATGACGAGAGGCACCTTGTTAGCTCTTTCTTGTTGTAAATCGTATGCCTTAAAGGCAGGCTTTGTTTTTGTTACGAGCTGTGTTTGCCACTTTATGTTCCTATTTATGGAGCCAGGGATGTGTAAAAGTACGAGATTATTTTTTCAACCCACACACAGAACGGTGAACTAGCGACACCAAATGAGATATTTGGTGAATTTGACAAAACTGTATTATCTTACAGTTAAAGAGCCAATATCATTCCAGTTCCATGTAAATCATGTTGGACGTTTCTCCCTTCGCGGCTTCCCATTTCAGTTGTTTCAGGTGTGATAGGATATGCAGTAGGACAGAGATGACAATGACGATGTAACACCTTGGGTCCAAGTCTGATGGTGACCATATATCTTTCAGAGAAGACATTTGGCTGAAGTGACTTATGAGCCAAATGAAATGACATTATATGACATCAAATTAGCCCAGCCTGTTCAGGTCCCTTAAGACAGCACAACTCTTAATTTCTACATTTGTTTTTGGACTAAGAAGGAACTTACTTAGTGGATGTGCTACTTTTGTAAACTTTCATGACGAGCACCTTGAGTAACAAACCTGCCCTTGAACTCGCTTTAAGCCCCCAATTATCCTGAAACAGAGATACTTATCTATGATTAGGCTCCAGTTTTAGAGGCACCACTTGATATTCTATTGGCAGTGGTTAAACTATGCTGTCTGAATAAGAATAACTCCATGTCCCTCCTTTAGGTTTCTTGCTGTGTGTGTGTGTGTGTGTGTGTGTACCAGTACTGTATAGGTTCCCTGCTAGAGTAATCACCTATGTTATTAAGCTCTGGGAGTGAGGCTTACAACTTCATATATATACTTGCACCACCACCACCTGCCGTTACGTCTGTCCGTCTTGACGTCTCAAGCCTTTCCGTCTGTCCCCTCCCTGCGCTATTGCAGTAGGCTCATAGCATCCATTGTGGAGCTAATGTCGGCGCTTCTCTCCGCCTAATTGTTGGCTTTAATTGCAATAATTATTTACAAGGCTAATTAGAGCCTTCAGAGTGTCATCGAGACGTGGAGCGCCAGGCTCAAGCCCGTCGCCGCACACTTTTTGTCAGGAGCCAGATAGGCGAGGGGGGGGGGGGGGGGGTGATTGGAATGGCAGCGCTCGGGCTGTAATTGGGCAAATCTACATCCCTGCCACTCTCTCTCTCTCTCTCTCTCTCTCTCTCTCTCTCTCTCTCTCTCTCTCTGTCTC
>JAODTR010077586.1:0-15081 GCA_025399935.1 Amblyopsis rosae | reverse complement strand
CCCACACACTCACACACACACACACACACACACACACACACACACACACGCACACACACACACACACACAACCCTGCACCTCCCCACATCTCTGTCCTGAATGTCTACAGTACATGTCCTGCATTGTCTAATTCACAGGCAAATTAGGAAGATGATTTATGAGTATCAGGGATCAAAAAAGCAGACATTGTGGAAGACTTGAGCACACCACAGATTTTATCCAGAACATATGCCAAGGAGATGAGAGGGGGAGAGAGAGAGAGAGAGAGAGAGAGAGAAAGAAATGGGGGGTTAGATCAGAGAGAGGGTTAAAAAGAAAATTCCCGCACAACCCTACACCCCCCCCCCCCCCCCTTCCCCCAAACACGCCCACACCTCCCCGTCTGAGCTAAGACCAGATACAGAATGGGAAGTGTAGTCCCTGTTGTGCATTTGGGCACTTATCCTGTCACGCCAGAAGATAAACCAGTAATGCACATTTCATCTGCATATGGAATCCTAAACAGCTACTCATCTGCATCACCTTTGGCAAGCGTGTTGGAAAGTGTAGCCAATGGCTAGCTATACTGTTTGTTTTGGGTTCGCCTCTAAAGCTGTTACACACTAAGTTGCATGTGTGGCACATGTACAGAAGGCCTACTGCCCGTTTTCACAACAAAGGTTTAGAGGTTTGTGGGTAATGAGTCAGTGGAATACTCGTAGAACCGGGTACACAGGTCAACTTGACACTGCACGGACCCTACGTTGACGTTCAAAGCGACCTCTACCACACATCTCTAATGCAGTCGCAGACGACAAACACGTAAGAAGAGCAGCTAGCGTAATGACACCTAGCAAGCATGTAGCCATGATGTGTCAGGGAGAAAACCCAGCAAATAATCTGGAAGCGCTTGAGTCTTTTTGATACCCATGACATGGAGAGAAAAAAAAGAGTGCAGCCAAGAGCCAAACACACCCTTAGATGTTGTGGACTAATTGTTTCCTTCAGTCACATATAGCAACACTACCCTTTATTCCTTTATGTTGCATCCCCCGCTTTCCCCTACATCTTTCTGCGTTCACTAATAGGTTTAAATAAAACCTACAATTGGTCCAGTAAACCCCTCATTAAGGTGTTTTAATAGAACAAATTTAGGGGAGGGTGGGGTCAGGGGTCAGTGGGAGGTCCTAACACACAGCAGCTGTCATGGAGTCTGGATCGTGATTAGAACCAGTGGAGTCAAACTTCAGTCCGTGACCTCGCTAAGTAGACAACCTGGAAAATACATTTGGCCACAACCCAAAGAAACATTCACGTTCCAGAGGGAACGGGATGAGTAGTGGGAAAGAAGGGAGGCTATATGGCAGGGGTACTATGCATCATTCAGGGTTTGCCTTTAATATACTGTATGTGGGAACCTGGTCGGAGAGCCAAGAATACCTTTCATTTGTTTAAAGCTGGCAAAGATTAGCTGGCCTTGCCTGGTCATTAAATGCACTGTAACTGTATGTGTTTTTTCTAAGTCTATGATTTTTATGATATTTTGACTTCTAATTTATTATTTCTTTATAATGTATGCTTTTCTCTTTCTTTCATTCATAACACTCTTCATGTACAGGAACGTACTTTCCAGTGTGACAGTATATCCCTTGTACTATCCAGTCAAACAGACCAAATCCTGTTTCATGCCATTTTGTTGGTTTGAGTGACATGACAAGACCTCCAAAATGCATAGTAATATAAATATAATATTCTTGCAGAAAAAACATTTGTTTTTAAAATGTTTCTTTCTGTCACTGAACCATGTCCTATTTAATTAAGGTGAACCGTCAAAGCCACTATTATACCTCAAACCTTAGTATGTATGCAGTGCAACTGTTAATTTGGCACAAAGCACCTTCTTTCAGTGTGAAACCATAGATAGTAATGGTGTGATTGATGTGGTGTTGGGGTGAAGTAGAGCATGTTAGCAGCTAGGGGTTTGTAATGCATGTGGTTGGACGGGGTCAGGATACTCTTGAGAACAGCACATGAACTCTGCCTAAATGCAGTCAGACCCGTGAACACAATAACGTAGTGGTGACCTAGGCGATTAAAGAGTTTTCATTTTCCTTGTGGATTTATTTTTATAAGAATTCCATTAGGTTTTTGGTGATGCAGAAATGTAATCGCATGGATTATGAATTTGTGCTAAATTGCTAATGGTACAAGCGCAAGAGTTAAGGCTAAAGCACTCACTTGAGATAAATTGGTCAGAGCAATTAGATACAGTATGCCTAAGTGTATTATAACACAAAGGCCAAAACCAAAGGAAGCTTTCTGTGTGTGTGTAATAGGGATAATGGATACAAATACGTTATTCAGATAAGCACAAATAGTTTGTTTTTCCGAATATTTATTTCGAACAAATATTTAAAAATATATTTGTATTTGGGAAGAGAACCCAGTTTCAAACAGCTGGCATACAGTAGTGAGCGCGGAGGCCGGTGGATGTTTGTGCTCCGCCTGCTTTGGTGACGTGACATGACGAGTACCTATGAGTAGTAGTCGCATACAAGTGAATTGAAATATAACAAACATGCACAAACGGTGTGTACACATTTGGCATGACACGCCCCAACCTTTTCCCCATTGTCCAGGATTGTTATGCTAATTTTCACTTTTGTACAAATACAAATAATTTGGTGACACAACTAATACAAATAACAAATACAAATAGTAGGCTCTCTGCACATCCCTAGTGTGTAATATCATTTATATGCACATTGCAAGATACAAGGATAGAATAAAGTACACATGGGTCAAAATGACCAGGGATCAAGAGCGATGTTGAAATAATCTCTGTTGAGGCCCGGAAAGATGTGAAAATATTTCCCCATGCTCTCTCCTTTGAGACAAAAAGGGGGAAATGAAAACCTTCCTTCTCTCTCTGGGACACTTGAGGTTCATGTGCTGTAACTCGGTCGCTCATTCCTGCTCTAATCAAGAGCCCAGAGCCCACTGAATTTGGCTGGAGTTCTCGCCACAATACAGGGAACCAGAGAGGTGAAAGGCTGCGTTTAGGCCTGTCTCATTCCCTCTGTCTGTTTGTCTGGCATGCCTTTCTATGCCCAGAGAAACTGTGGTCAGCTGCAGTGCTCAGCACAGCTCTAAAAGCAGCTGCCATTCATGTTATGCCTGTTCCGATTTACCGTGAGTGTGTGTGCATTGCCTCAAGAGATGACTGCTGATGTGTCCCATATGAATCACAGTTTGACATGTCTTCACTGCTTTAGGGTGCTATGCTTTTTTGAGACCCCTCAAGAAATGTAGGGGTACTGACTTTCTACTATCTGGGTATAGAATAGCTGCCCTTTCTACATACAGTAGGCTATGTATGCTGAAAATACAACCCTGCAAATGTTTATCTTGATTGCTATATTGTGAGACTTGGTTCTTATTTGCTCTATACACCTAGCTTAGTTTATAGTGTGCAGTCACTACTGCGGCATACAAACAATTACAGTAAATCCAATGAATGCAATGCGTTTATAAGGAGTGATGCTAATTTGTGCAACAGTCATTTGCAGGTTGAAAGGCTCCACATGTTAAAGAGGACTGGTAACCCTGTTGCACACAAACAGTATATGCAGTCATATAGTACAGATGGACATGTCCTGCATAGACGCACTTCACGTCACATGCACGCACGCACGCACGAACAAACGTACATGCACACACACACACAAAAGCATGCACATGAGCACAACTGAGCAATAATGAATGTTTTGCCATGTGAAGAGCTTCACAGGAATGAGTTTAATTATGACATATGCAGTATGACATTGACAGAACACAGTCGAAATATGTGTTGGTTCACATGCCTATACACAGAGCAAACCTCAGATGCCTTCAAAAACAATAAGCGGCAGAAATTATTATTACTGTAGATAAATATATTATATAAAGTTCTGTCAAATTATTTATGTTAGAACAAATGTTTCAACTTTAATCAATAAAAATAATCAGATTCCACATGATCAAAGGTAGACAAATATGATGTCAACAGTCACATTAAGACAAACCACATTCATCCACTGTCAAGGACCACCCCCCTTGCCACAGGTATTCAGTAAACTCTATTTTACATATGCATAATGCATTATAAACTTTCAAAAATATATATTATATCAACTGCAAGCTTCTTACCTCCCTAAGCAAGGAAGAGATATGGCATTTTAACATCCCAAATGATTATTATTTCGACACAGGACATTTTCTCTATGCTCTTCGCCTGTAGTCAGCGCAGTGCAAACTAAACTGTAACCAGGCTGAACATATCTCATCTTTTAAAGTCAGTGATGCACACCATCCCACAGTTCATGGACACAAAGACACCTTTAACAAAGGTTGTGATTCAATCTATCCCCTTATCTCCTCTGTTCTTTCAATTGAGCATTCACTATCATAAATAGCCTTATTCATTGTAATGGATATGTGTTTTTCCCCATATTGATAACACACAGACCGCTGTGAGGCATTAACTTCTTCCTCTAAATCAGGTGCAACAATGACATTAACAAAAGATCCTCATGTCACTGTTGAGTTTGTACGAGGCCTGTGCTATCTGAGTGAACAGAGCCTTTTGTCTCAGATTAACAGGAGTCAGCAGACGGCATCAGCGGACGGCATGTTCACATGTCAAGATATTTGCGTATATTCAAATAAATCTACTTTGGAATTTTTTGTTGTGACATAGAGCAATCTTGAAAGAAACATAAAGAGACATGGATGCTGTTTTATGTTATTGTGGTTTCTCTGAATTCAAGATAACTTTGTCTGTTTTGTATGCTTAAATAAATAAAGTATAGAGTATGTTTTATGTGTAAAAGTAGCATTTTAAATAAGTAAATAAGTCATACTAAAGAAAGAAACAAAGAAACAAAGATAAAAAGAAACAAAGAAAGAAAGAAAATTACGTACTTTTTGTTATAGCACACAGTTATTTTAAGTCATACTCTAATTGGTCCAGGCACAAGCCCTGTTTGAAGCACCATAAGTAGAAATAATGAAGGTATTGCTTGAATGCAATGCTGTTAGCCTACAAAAACAGAGAAAAATCCAAATTTTTATAAAGAAAATAATACAAAAATAGAATGTTGTATTTTGTTCAAAGGGACATGAATAGTCTAGTTAAATCATGGAATAATACATTTTATCTTAAAATGTTCTAATTCTGTAAAACTGATGGTATTCTTTTTGCCTTGTAAAATGAAAACTATTACTTTCAGAAGCCACAACAATTGTCAAGTCTTAATGGGTCATTAAGAAAAGCTTCCAGGTTCTAAAGTAAACTATATCAAGAGTTGATAAATCCTTGGTCATTACTTATTTTACCTGGTTCTCATCTCAGCAGGACATAAATTAAACGGTTTATAATCAGATTACTGTTTTTGTTTTAGATTAGATTTATAATTACAACAATGAAATAATAAGTGTTGTCATTCAACCGACACACAAACTATAATATAAACTATAGTCTACAGTGACCATTGGATTTTAATTATGCCTAATTTAAAAATGTAATTTAATTTAATAATTGGCTCTTTCCTTATCTTTAAAATATCAATTGTATTATATATACTGATATAATAAACTGATATATAGACGTAGATATAATATTTTAACTTTTTTTCTTTATCATTTGTTTATATGCTTTTTGTTTAAACAATTGTTGACAAATATATTGGGTTTTCAACTTGTCGTTCAGAGGAAAACAGAAAAGTATTACCACTGACCAAAAAGGGAGAGAAAATATTATTGCAGCCCTTAAACTCCTAAACCAATGGGAAGTAAGTGGTGATTTGATCCAGCCAATCGCAGACAGAAGGTGGAGTGAGGGCTTTTAACTCCCAACTAAAGTTGTTCTATTGCTCAGCTTCTGGGCTCATATTGCGGACATTTACTTCCACCACCAAGACACCTGACAGCAGAGGGAAACACGGCAGAAGAAAAATAAACACGCTAGGAAAACAAACAAGCGCGCACTCACAAAAATCGTAAAGGAATTTATCATGGCTCATCGTGCGTAAAAGCGCACACAGCCACTTGCGTTTCACACTATCGGAGACACCTTCTTTACTCTTCAATACAGTATCTGTGTTTCGGATTTTAATTCCACAAGTGAATAAATAATGTTAAAAATGACGGAGGAGCACGACAAGACTGAACCACCGTGCAGTCCCTCGGGTACCAACAGCTCCATGTCACTGGACGACTCAGACTCGGACGCTCCATCCTCGCCAACTGGCTCCGACGGCCAGGGATCTTTGCTCGCCGGTTTGGGCAAGAAAATGGACGCTGAAGACGATGACCGGTTTCCAGCCTGTATAAGGGACGCTGTGTCCCAGGTGCTCAAGGGTTATGACTGGTCCCTGGTCCCCATGCCAGTGAGAGGGAGCGGAGGGCTCAAGAATAAACCGCACGTCAAGAGACCGATGAATGCCTTCATGGTCTGGGCGCAAGCGGCACGCAGAAAGTTAGCTGACCAGTATCCCCACTTGCACAACGCCGAGCTCAGCAAGACTCTGGGAAAATTATGGCGGTAAGTGCGCGAAAATATATGATCTAATATTATCTTATAAAGGTATTAAAAATCTAAAAACGTATGTGCATAATTTGACTATAAGCTCAGTTAAATTGGCTATATGTTAAGTATTTTGTGACGTTTAAAACGTTATCCTAAATATACACAATATTTTTCCTTAGAGAAAAAACTATTATCTTCAGTCATTTAGGTCTAATAATGACAGAAGTTAATGTTGTATTAATGCATTAATCATGTTACATTTGCATGAAGCTATTTGTTAATATTTATATTTTTACAATTCTACCTCATTATTTCTACTACAGCTTGCTGTCAGAAAACGAGAAGAGGCCTTTTGTGGAAGAGGCAGAGAGGCTTCGTGTCCAACACAAGAAAGACCATCCGGACTACAAGTACCAGCCTCGGCGTAGGAAGAATGTGAAACCAGGCCAGGGTGACTCTGACTCCGGAGCCGAGCTGTCTCATCAGATGTACAAGGCTGAGCCAGGAATGGGACCCTTGGCAGGCATGGCTGAGGGCCACCATCACCCAGAGCATGCAGGTATAGGCTGTGTTTAATTAAGAAGTCAAATCAGGAAATGATTGTGCTGATTCACAGGCTACATGTATAATTGTTATTGCAGTTTGGAATTACATTCAGGCTGTGTTTATGTGTCAGCCTATACAGTGGTGGAAAAACCAGGTTCACACAGCATGCTAAGTATTGCCAAGTATATGCCAGGTGATTGTAATTAACACAGGGAAATGAAGTAATAGAAGGATTTTAGTTTCCATTGCTGGATCAAATACAGTGTAGTGCTTTTACTCTTTGGACCTGGTTTGTATATTAGCCCTTGTGCAGCCCGAAAGCTGTGTACCTGACTGTATTGTGTCGGCAGGCCAACACCACGGCCCCCCTACTCCGCCCACCACTCCCAAAACAGAGCTGCACCACAGCCTGAAGCAGGACCTGAAGCACGAGGCCCGCCGGCTGCTGGACGGCGGCAGGCAAAACATCGACTTCAGCAACGTGGACATCTCCGAGCTCAGCACCGACGTCATCAGCAACATGGAGGCCTTCGATGTGCACGAGTTCGACCAGTACCTCCCGCTTAATGGCCACGTCTCCTCCGTCTCCTCCTCCTCCTCCTCCTCCTCCTCTACGCTCCACGCGGACCACGGCCACGGGCCCACTGCGGTGGCAGGATCCTACCCGTCCTCTTACGGCCATGCCGGCGCCAATGGGCACAGCTGGAGCCGCAAGGCCTCCGTGCCGTCCTCCCCGTCTGGCGAGGCGGGCCCCCAGCGGGCGCACATCAAGACGGAGCAGCTGAGCCCCACCCGCTACAGCGAGCACTCACCCTCCCACCCACACGAGTACGGCTCCTACGGCAGCCAGGCCTGCGTCACCTCCAGCGCGGCCTCGGCCCCCGCCGGCTCCTTCTCCAGCGGCCAGTGTGACTATACTGACCTCCAGAGCTCTGGCTATTACAGCCCATACTCTGGCTACCCCTCCAGCCTCTACCAGTACCCTTACTACCACTCGTCCAGGCGAGCCTACGGCAGCCCCATCCTCAATGGCCTGTCCATTGCCCCCGCACACAGCCCCACCGCCTCCAGCTGGGACCAGTCCGTTTACACCACCCTGTCCCGGCCTTAGAGGGGTCCCCTTCACCCCCTGAGACGATCCCACAGATAAATGCACTACTTATGAAGGACGTACAGAGGTGGAGAGCATTAGGTGGTGAGGGAGGGGGACTATAGGCCCACCTGTGTACCGTGAACAGAAAAACAAACAAATAATATAGAAAAAAAGAAAAAAAATTATAAAAAAGTGCCTGCTGATTTTATACAAGTGAAAAACACCGTCTGTACGGACATTTTACACAAAAGAGAAAATGTGTTTGTTGGCAAGCCAAACTCCTCCGTGAGGACATATTGCCCACGCCTACATCTTCAACGTCCCCCATTCTTTCTAATCTAGGATTTTCACACGTGCGCGCGAGTGTGTCCGTGCGAGTTTGAGGTAAAGCAAAGGCCTGCCACTGCGTTGTGTAGGAGAGAAACGCTCTGGCCCAGTGCTGTTGTGAAGCAGATGGAGAACCAAATACATGGGAGAATATGCCTGGGACCAATTAAGTGATTCTGCAATAAGATTTACAGTAATGGCCAGCACTATGTTATAGAATATTTGGCCACTTAAATCATTGGATCAGTCATAATTCATTGGCTCATTTCATTCTTAAAGTGTCATTTTGGCTTGGAAGTCGTACATGTATTTATGTTCATTGCATTATGTCTTTATATTTTGTTGTTAAGTAGTTATACACATGTAATGTGGGTGTGCATATTTACATTATTGTTTTGTCGTAAATGAAAATCAAGGAATCAAGTCCAGTTATATTTAATGTCATTCTGTTCAAGCTTTATAATCAGTAACCGTTTCCGCGTCACAAGCAAGCGGGCCGGCACATGGACACAACAGGTGTCTCAGAGTTATGCTTGGCAAATTGCGATTAGTCATGAAGTATGGTTAAAGGAAATGGGGTAAAATAACACCGTGCTCACTGAGTGACATGTCAGCTGGGCTATACTATACGCAGACAGAGCGACACAGTGTGTGTGTGTGTGTGTGTGTGTGTGTGTGCATGTGTGCGTGCGTGCGTGCGTGAGCGGGTGTTTTAGAGAGACTGAGCGAGAGAATGTGTGTTAGTGTTTGTGTTTGTGTGTGTGTTTATTTTGCGTCTGGGCTCAAGAAGGAAGTGTGTTTTGTATGCCCTTTTTCATTTGACATAACACATTCCCCAGTTCCCATAAACATGGTTTGGACTTGATTTCACCAGTTACCTATTTAATGAGTCTGTTTAGTATTTAAACAACGGTAGAAAATACATAAAAATTTATTAACATGAGAACTTACTCATATTAATAACCATCTCAAACTGTATGTATGCCTCATCCTGCTTTGCCAGTGTTTACATATGGAAATTAATTAACAAAAATTCATGCAGCATACAATCGATAATCCGAAAACAGAAACTCCGACAGACAACTTACTCTACAAAATATATTCTTAATTTTCTTAATTCTTATCATTCCTTACAGCCTTCTGGTTTTAGTTCATATTCTGTGATGATTTGTGCAACTATACAACAAGACAGGTACAGGGGGTTGTGCCACAATTTGTCCACAGAACAGTGTTTTGTATATTATTATTGTGTATAATTCACAAGAAAGGCTGTGAAGTTTTATGTTGTAATATTAACTAGCGATTCATTCACACATGCACAGCTAACACATATTTTGGCCATTTTTTGTGGATAAAATAAAAAATACTTTTTTCTTGATTCTTGTGTTATTTTTGTGCATACTAACTGGGACTCATTTATTGCAACTCAGTATTTCTTTGATTAGCAGATTATTAATCTTGTGGATATGTAAAATGTTTTATACAGGTGTAGTTTACCTTCATTTATTTGTTTATTTTTCATCTTACCTTTAAATGTACAATTCACAACACTGGCTACACTTCTCAAACATAGATCACATCTTCCCTTCATATTTGCTTAATTTATATATTTCTGTTTTATTTTTAAAGTCAGAAAAAATTACACCCACCGTATTGAAGCAACATTATTAGTAGACTAGGATAGTACATTTGGCTGATGAACAGGTGATTTCAATGACGCTTGTCAAGGGGCACGTACTTTGATGTTGTCATGGCAGCTGAACCTTGGAAGCTGCAGCTATGGGACTTCTCTAACCACAATAATTCCTGTGTTAACTGTATAATTCACTACATACTGTATGTGCCACCGGTCGCGACCAATATACATTGTTGTAAATTAAGCATTTACAGTTTTACTCCATTTCTGTTATATCAGATGGTTGTGATCCTATATTGAGCCCATGTGACCGCTGAACAGCATAGGAATGAGGAAAGATACCATCTCCTTTAGTCCAGTCAGTGGATAGAATGTTCAAGTTGGCCCTGGCATGCATGCCAAGCAGCAGTCCCCAACAAGTCCAGGGATAAAGCCAAGTGCCAGGGTGGCCCTGCTGAATGTTAATGACTCATTATGCTGTGAAGGGCCTCCATTGTCTCTCTTTATCCGGAGAGCAAGAATGGAATTAATTGGACAGAAAATGGAAGGGCAGGGGGAACTGACAAGTCATTAAGAGGGCCCTGAATGGACGATTAGATGCACATGGGGGAGGAATCCCCCCCCCCATTTATTGTCTCATATCATACCGCCAACAAAACACGAGAACAACAACCGCAATGGCCACCAGAACAAACTGCAGAAATCATATCAGCGCACATAATGTGTAGATAATAAAAGAAGATAATACCACAGCAGATGGGGTGTGGGAGGCTCAAGGAGGACTTGTTGTTTTTCTTTCTTCAAAGTCCATTTTCACCGTCGTTTGCCAAATACTTTCAGGAGAAACTCGAGAAAGAACAGGAGGAGCGAATAAAAATTAAGCAAAAAAGGCTCTTTGGGGTTCTTGGGTCCCATTTCACTGGAGCTTGTCCACAGTTTCTACTTAGTTTCCTTGAAACCTGTACTGTAAATAGTGCAAAGAACACTTCTGGTTGCCTCGGCACACAAAACTGAACAAGAATAGAAATGGATATTGTACACGGCCGGATTTAGTCTGTCGTTGTGTTTGAAACAATTATTAGCATCATTCTGTTATTTTATGTACTGTAGGAGGCACCTCATGAATACAGATAGGAAACAGCCAATATCACTCACGCACACACACACACACACACACACACACACACACACACACACACACACACACACCCCTTTTGCCTTAAGAGTTTGCCTTTACGGCTATGCTACATTCCCAGTGTCACAATCTTTATTGATAAGAGAGGGAGTTATTGGCTGAAGAGCAAGACGTGGAGTGCAGGGGAAACTAGATGAGCCCAGAGCGACCGGAGCCTATCCCACCTGACCACATCCCATTGTTAAGGAGTGGGATATCTTGCCTGGTAACAGTCACATCCTGCCTAATGAGCCTGGCTGACTCAGGGAATGTTTGAGAGAAAAGAAAGAAAGCTGGGAACTGTGAAAAACTGTGCGGACTGCAAGGCTGATTTGCAAGGGAAATGAAGTGGACATAAACCATGGTGATTTCCTGCCACTGAATCCACACTGGCCAGCCTGACTCCACATCATGCACAAGTGTCTTCAGGTTCTCTTCATGCTGCTTCCTTCTAGTCACATGATGGGAATTATTAAATGGCTTTTATACATTGATGCATTCATTACCTTGTCTAAAAATAAGGCCTTTCACGCATATTCCTTGCAGCTCAAGTGGATAAATAATAATTTAGACAGACGGCATTTATATTATTACATATTGCAGATTATTTGATTTCTTAATTTAACATTTATTTTTCTAAATATTTATTCATTTATTTATTATATTAAATATATATTTCAGTGATGCCATATAGCAGTATTCAGTGAGGACAAATACATTCTAAACAGCACATTACATTTATTACACATTTAATTTATTTCCAAATGAAAACATGACAAACAATGTTAGCAACTGGAACATTAAGATCAAATGAAAATATTATGTTATTTTTATTACTTTTAAAACTCCCTGACCTCTTCATTACTATCTACTTCAGCCTCTAACGCAAACACGTAAGACCACATTTCACTTGTCCTGCAACAGTTAATCACTTCCTGAATGCTTTAGGCAAATTCTTCTTGCTAAATAAGAGTCAATGTTGCCATTGGTGTCTTCTGTGTTTGCTGGCTTGATCAGGCCAAGCAAAACAAGGTGGCAGACAGAACCACCATTGACATTCTCCATTTCCTCACAAAATGGTTTGCATAGAGAAGAGCAGTTGACCGCGCCAGCCCTCTGGTTCTCATAACGCCACTAAATTGAGGCTGGCTCCACTAAGGCCACCTATATGTTGCCAGCCGTACATCCACTGGTTCCTGTGAGGACCCGGTGATAACGTCAACCGCCATAGCACCTAAAGTGGAAAGTAAAATGTTGGAAAGAGGGCTTTTTTTTCCAAAAGTGAACCATAATCTTATAAATTTGATGGCTGTGCAAAAATAATGTGCATTATGAGGCTGCTATTTTTAAAAGTATCATTAAAGTGTAATACATGTTTAATATATCCAAGTGACTCATTGGGGATCAATGAATGACAAACTGTGAAAACCAAGTCACAAAACCCAAATCTAGTGATTCCCTCCAAAGTGGAAAAAACCCAGTTCTCATTATGCAGTTATACAGTAGAAGGTTCTCAGAGAAACAAAGACCAGCGTTGTGTTACATATTTACTTATTTTAAAAATAGTTTAGTGGTGATTGAGGAAATGTGCGGGGTTTATCTTAAGTCTGTATCAAAAACATCATACTATGTACAATCTACTCAAATTCTGATAGACATGCACTAAAAATAATGTTTCCTTCTGATATTCAAAATACATGAATTAAAACTATACTAATTTGCAAATGATATCTCATGGGATTTATACACATCCTTCTGCCCAGCATAATAAATGGATTAGCATGTTAATAACCTCAGATGTGTGAATGTAATCACAGCTACTTAACATGATATCTCACTATGCACGGCTATTAGAGCATTAAATATCCAGTGTGGTTCTTGTATTTCTAAATACTTTGTGCCTGTAATATTTAGAAGAAAACACAAAAACACCAACGCCATGACATCTGTTTGTGCCATTCTCTCTGAACATTTGTCTATAGTCTTTCACCTACTCTTTTTATTGCTTCTCCCCTTTTCACTTTCCTTTGGCAATCTAAATTGTGAATCAGTTGGCGGCATGTACAGTAGCTGCTCATTTTCTTCTGACAACTTCAGGACTTGTGCATTACTAACTACGGAGGTGTTATTGCTCTCATTGTATTGTTGAAGTTTTGTTGAACTTGGTTTCATCATCGTATCACTTTCATATTTTATTTATCATGTATTCACATTGAGCATTTCACATCAGTAAGGGTATGTGCAAAGGTTTATAAGGATGTCTGGGGATTTATTCATAACCCCATGACATTCCCAGAGTGAGTCATGCACTCACCTCTGATAACTACAGTAGAGAATGATGTCATGAATCTGCCCGTCCGTTATGGCGTACACGGATGTCTTCTGTGGAAATAATCTGCAGAGTAGAATCTTTTGATTTGTGCTGCTATGTGAATACTCAGCAGGAATCCTAGAATTGGTGCGTATTACATAATATCCTGTGCAATTCAATATCTCCACTTTGTCTTTTTTATAAACTATCTAATCATAGACCAGCGTTAAGGTCATCCGGAGCACGGCCATCCTTAAGTTCAGGATACCTATATTATTTCTATGTATTGAAAAGCCCAATAGGTTTTCAGACTGAGAACTCTCTGCAGGCCAGTTAATATGACGCCTATACAGAATGATGCATCCTGCATGGACACTATGGCCTTCTAGACCAAACGCAATAGCCAACCCACGCAAGCTGCTCAGTCTCAGTGGAGAACTGCCACCAGCATGCGGGATCCTGCAAGACCCTGGAATGTGGAGAGCGGGAGAAACATTATACTGTAGCTTCACAGTCTCATGCTGCTGGTGCGTGGAGGTAACCAGGGCAGAGTCCAATCAGCACTGAGAAGCACTGAGAAGGTGCAATATACCCCCCCCCCCCCCCATCTCCCCATCCCTACCGAGCACTACAGTTCAACCCCAGGTCACTGTTTATGTTTTGAAACACAACTGCCCATGAAAGTGAGGATATCTTCAAGGGAAAAGGTAGAGAATGGTGGGAGCATATACAGTAGGCTCCAGGTTAGTGACTAATATATCTCTGTTTTTTTGGTTGGGGGGTGTGTCGGTATTGAGGAACAGTGGCAAGGAGAAAACCCATATCAGCAAGAGGTCAGAGATGGAGGGCTAGTATATCTCCATTATTTATTGTGCTTTCTTTCTTTTTGTGGAGGATTCACTTGGCAGAGAAGGGACTGCAGGGACAGCAGGCCAGCATTTCAAATGTAGCTTGGCGTTGGCAGGGGGTTGCGTGTGAGAGCACGCTGTGGGAGCTCCCAATCCTGTCACCCAGGGAAACATGGCGGCAGTTGTGACAAACTAACAGAGCCCATCACAACGCATTTACCCTAGTATTACACATACACCTCACAGAGCCACCACTCCCTGCAAGGGGGAATTGTTTTACATGCTTGCTTGATTCACCGAAACCTATATTTGCCATGAGGAATGCATTTTCGAACCATGTCTGGGCTGCCATGCTTTCCTTACTAAAAACGGACAGGACACCGCAACATATTAGGTGACCGTTGCGATATTTGTTTAATATGCATATGATCAGCAACACATGTCCGTCCTCTCACACTTGATATCTTCTGTGGTATAACAAAGAGCAGGATAGAGGAAGGATGAACAACAACACACACATGCACACACACACACACACACACACACACACACACACATACAAACTTTAAGATTGCGGCGAAGATTTTGTCCTCCCATG
>JAODTR010077575.1:0-15082 GCA_025399935.1 Amblyopsis rosae | reverse complement strand
CAAATTGTATTTCTAATCTACTATTAAAGATGATATGTTAACTTGGATACAACGTCTCCTAATTTATCCTCATTAAATGAACATGCTGGAACTGGGTGAGAAGACACCACCCAAATTCCAACACTAAGCTCCGACCCATCACGTTGAACACGCATTGCCAAGACTGGACTAGTATTGAGCGGTGCGGTCCGCACCACTCTCTGTGTTCCCTTTTACAGCTCCAGGGCTCTGCAGAAACACTAAATGTTTTTAAAGAGCACACACAGAAAGGAGAGCTATGACAGCTAACAGACCACGAGGAGATATTCGCTGAGTTTGACCAAAAAACAACGTGTATAACCGCATAGCCAAAAAAAAAAAAAAAGTAATCTACATATTTCATCTTCATCTACAATTATAATAGCCTTATATTGTTGGTGTGAATCCTTCTTTAGCTGAAATATTATCTTAAATCATATATTTGCTGGATGTCTGCTATTGGTTTGGACTCGCTGCATCATGTTCGTGTACAACGATACCGGGCAGAACAACAATGAAGGAAGGGGTGACAGGGGAAAGAGAAAAGGTTTACGGTGGCGGCAGGCCCGTTCCGTCTATCATGTTTAGAGTTCCTGGAATCTCGGCCAATCGTCTCGCTGCGTTTAAACTCTACACTGCTGCATGGGGAATTACAACCAGAGACTATAAAACACACACACACACACACACACTTATGCACAAGCACACACACATACACGCAACATGGGCGAAGATCAGGGTCGAGGGCCGGGGCGATGCCGCAGAAAGATTGAGTGAACGGGAGATCGAGGGAGCGAGAGAGAGAGAGAGAGAGAGAGAGAGAGAGAGAGAGTGGAGGGAGTGAGAGGCTCCCAGACCAGAGATGATTCAAGCCATGTCATAAAACATCGATACACCACTAAAGGCCATGCTAGGGGGGCCTGCGGCTCGAGAGAAGATTATGCCTCTAAATAATTCACACTGCCCTCTCTCTCTCTTTACCTCTACCTCTCTCTCTCTTTCTCTCTCTCTCCCTTTCTCCCTCTATCTCTCTGTATTTCACACACACACACACACACACACACACACACACACACACACACACACACACACACACACACACACATTAGTGTATGCACATATCCATATTTTTATTTCACGTTATGTGTACTGTTCATGGGAGCCTGTTTGTTTTTGCCTGTTGTTTGTGTTCATGTAAAGTCCTAAAATAACAGATTTTTCTGCTAAACAAATCTACCATACGCGTACAAATAAAGTAACCTGAACCTGAAGCTCCAGGGAATATAAACATATGGGCTCTGGGGGCACTGTTGTACAATGCAATCGTATTCTACAATAGGGAATCTGTAGGGGTAGGCTACAGCATCTGGTACTGACTGTAAAGTAAGTAAATCAAATAAATGTAAATGCAGTAAACAAGTGTGAAATGTATTTATTCAAAGGGTCGGTTTTGAATAAATACATATTTACATGTTCAATTATTATATTAGTACTTGTGTCCAACATAGCATTTGTTCATAGAGTATTCTTTGCTTTTCCTAAGAAATGTGCACAAACGCACACACACACCAAGGTCTCACCCTGTGGACATTTTGGCATGTGTATTTGGCAAGTTTATGCACATGCACATGTAATTATACATCTATATGTTTGTCTGTGTGCATGCAGATATTTGTTTGTATGTGGGTGTGAACACAATGGCTATCATTATTATTGCCAGTTCTATATTTCTCCCTGGATTTACTGTGATAATGTTCACAGCTGCCTGAGACACAGTTATTCATGTGAAGGATAGCTTTATAGGAATACAGCCACACATGACATTCTATTTCCAAAGAACTGCTCTCGGAGCCTCAATAGCCTGACAGTGATTCGTCGCTGTGTGCAATCCCTACAGGGATAAAAGAGACTTTGAAGAAGGCTGTATAAAAGGGAATCCGTCATAATCTGCACAGTTTTATCATGTCTCAAACCGTTTAATTGTAACAATTCCATCAAGAAAACAGCTATTCATGTCTCAGGGATGCCTATTAGCTATACAACTCATTTCTCTGCATGTACTGATATGTGTGTGTGCGTGTGTGTGTGCATAGCAACCATGAAGTCTGACTCACCCTGTTAATAACTACCTCTGTATCCTGTCTGCATTAATTCTCAGTCTTTCTTTTTTTTTTAAATCCTAGCAACAGTCGATCTGTCCCTCCGACTATACTTATATACTGCATTCCCTGTCAAGCTAAAAGTTCCACTTCTAATTTTTTGAAGTCCTCCAGGCATTTTGGATGCCTTTTTGTCATGACACCCTCTTGTCCTAAGCTGTCAGGCTGGTGTATCATCAAACTATAGCTACACACTTTTATGTTAGAGCATCTATAGCTCTAAATATCTGTTATCTGTGTTAACGTCATTCACCACATATGACGTAAATGTTAAAGTGTAACTGCACCCTAAAATGTGTTTTTGAGCTGTAAACAAAGTAATAGGGTTGAACTGTGATAAGACACATCAATGCTGGAGTGAATATTGACAAAATTCCAGTTTTTATAAAAATCTGCATTTTATGGGCTTAAGATTTAACTACACGTCATATCCGTTAAATATCACCCCAGGACCTGGCTGGTTTTCAACGAGAGGATACACTTAGTACTCTCATATGTCATCAAACTTAAATGTCAACATTTAATGCTTGTAAGCCAGATATCACACCAAAACCTTCTGGTTAGTCATTTGTCATCTAGGGAAGACGTAAAGTTCCATTAATTTACATTTTAATATGAAAGGGAAACGTCAAAGGGACACTGTTCTGAAATTGTTTATTATTAAATCAGCGTTTTCCCCGTTTCCGTCCTTCCTTGACTTTTTCTAAATTGCCATTGGGCACATGCTTACGTCGTTAGAATTTCAATGGTGAGGTTTATAGATCATTTTTATTAATTGCATCTCCTAGGATGACCATTATTGCTATCTCAAGATTCTTCGTGTCTTATATGCAGGGACGAAACTGGGTTCTGGCAGTCTCAAGTTCTATTGGCTAACTTTACAGTGAGGAGGAGGGTAAAGGTTAAACCGGAGATGGAAGGAAGGATATGGGTGACCGTGACAGTCTGCCCCCTGCAGTGTGTCCCACACTTACAACTTGGTTCCTGGTCGACTGGCAAACAATGACAGACCTGAAGGATTAACTGTGTTGGGGGCTTTTGTTTTGAAGATGTTACACCAGAGACCTGTTTCCAAACAGCGGGATGCAAATGGAGGAGTCGATTTAAATGTATATTAGGAGACGGGATGGCTTGCTGGATCATTCGTCTGGTGCTACAGGAATATAACTATGCCTCTCTGTAGCTAATTGTTTTGGGGAACACAATTATTGTCCTTCTAGGAGAGTTTTGATATGAAAAGAATGGAGTTGGATAAATTAATGGTAGATATAAGGGCTCATCTTTAATAGCTCTTATTAATATAGAGGTCATAAGGTCAGCCAGCCATTTCAGTTAACCACTATGAGTAGAGCCCTTGAACGCTGGTACCCACAGCTGTTAAGTGCTGTCGCTCCCATCCACAGAATCGAGAGCTCAGCCCCATTCTCTGTGTAAGGGCCACATTAGACCTTATTCACACGTCAGCCATTTTCCTCTGACGTCACGCTCAGGATGGGATTCAAGCTCGGATTCTGAATCGCGTTTTACTGCAAAGGGTTACGGTCAGTATAATGTTTCTTCCTCCCGGGTAAACGTAAAACGTATCGAATCGGACAAATCTTTATTATTTCATCATCTCCCGACTGATCAACAACTGAGAAGCCACAGTGGCTATCTTAAATCCGAAGTGACATCGGGCCATATGTAGAGGCAAAACACGTATTTGCTAACTAACATTAACGTTACAATAGCGTTTGATACTGTACTGAATGTAACAATAGAAGGCGTAAATGTATTCAGAAACAACCCATGTAATCAATCTGGCAGTGTCACGTTACTGTGACTGTCTGGCTTTCTTTTCACTCATAAGTTACTGTACCGGTACAGTAGACATACAGTAGACCTACAACTGCTTGGAGTTGGAACATATTTCAAAAGATAAATTCACAGACAAAACACAAACTGAAATGTATAAAAAAATGTTTTTGCTTTTTGTTTTGTGTGAAAATGAAGCTCTGGACATGCTTGTTTCCAGAAGTGTCCACCAGCTGTTTATATAGTCCTGAGAGATGTTGCCTGCACTCTATCCTGACCAGTGACCACAACTCGTTCAGTTCCCTCTGCTATTGGAAGAGCAAGCAGCTGGTGATAGCCCAGTTTACAAAGAACAAACATCCCTCATGTGTGTGCCAACTCTACTTTACTCATCCCAGGGTGCCCCACACACCCATCTCTGGGGACCCTAACTATGGGGTTTATTACTACACGGTCCCTAACTATGGGACCCCAGAAATGGGGCCAACCTGACCTGGGGGTGTCCAGGTTCAATTGACCCTGGTGTAAAGGACTCCAGAGACACCCTGGGATTGGAAAATAACGATTGGGGGATGCGTGAGGAACACCTGCGTCAAATTTGTAACATTTCTTTTTCAGTTTGATCGTACCTTGTGAAATTAATTTAATAAAAAATGACTAATCCATTTTATAATTAAAAAAATAATATTCAATAATAGTTTACTGATTTGTATCACACCATAATTGCAGTAAGTTTTCTGTGCCCTGCCTCAATATTGAATCCATGTGTCAAGATGAAGACCAGCGTTGCAGAATCCTCTCAGCTGCACTTGACAATAATGTTAGGCCATTGTATTTAACTTTAATTTAAAATGATCTTACCAATTATGTGAGACACAACTTTATGTGCAGTGAAGTCAATGTAGGCAGGTACTACGCTATAAAGAAGCAGGTTCCTGTTAATAAAACACGAGTGCGCACACCACAAGCTCTGCATCGGAAACCCGCACTGACGCTGAAGCAAATTTAAGAGCAACAAACACCCAGATATCAGAGATTTTAATATCATTTTATTAGCAACTGTGTGTGTTAGTTATACATTATAAACAATGACAGAATATTTCTGCTGAACTGTAGTCTGGATAACCTGTCGGATCAGAAAACAATGCAAATAATTCACAAAGTTCAAGATAAAAGCAACACTGCCTCTGAAAACTATAATAATGAACACTAATATTAAACAATATTAATTATTATATAGTATCTAATATGTCTCATCGTTATTTATGGCACGACATTTCCTGTGCAACTGTCACATAGTATGATTATCGAAAAAAACAAAAAAAACAATGTATTTAGAATTAGAACTACTGTAATGTGCGTATAGGTGCATGTGTAGGCTATATGAGTGCGTGTTTGTGTTTGCGTGTGTGTGCATGTGTGCGCACACAAGTAAATATCTTATGTTGTATATTGTGTCAGTTTGTGAAATAACACATCACCAGAGGTTAAATCATTGAAAATACACTCCTGCGGGATAACACATGTATGACTATAGTTCATATTAACACACACACAGAGAGAGAGAGGGAGAGAGAGAGAGAGAGAGAGAGAGAGAGAGAGAGAGAGAGTCAATCAGCTTCCTCACAGCCTCCTTCCTCAGACTCAGATCTAGGCAATAAATAATTTCACCCATTAAAAAGGTTTGCTTGGTGGTCATAAACATCAGCCGTAGCTCTCGCTGTCAGCACAACATCCCTTCACAGCAAAAACAAAAAATATATATAAAATAAAATAAAAAATAAATACAAAAATCTATCCTAGGAGCTATCTGTCCACGTACATGCCTTCCAGTGCTGCAGGGGGCACTAGAGAGCCCAATTCGTATTTCTAGAGGAGCCTCTAAAGGTGAGGTGAATCTATTAATTCAGTAAACCGGAGACAACGCAAAGGTTGGAGATGACAAGACCGCTGTCGGGAAAATGTTTAGTTCAAGAACTATATTTCAGATCGAGGAGGTTGCCATGGCAACTTTATGCTTGTGGCAGTTTTCTGTGTGCGCTCAGCTGTACCTGGTTGTAAATGAAACCTTCATGTTTGAACGAACATCAGTGATCAGTCAATATCTTAAATAAATTTGTACAAAACAGCTTCAAACTTACTTAGCTTTGTACCACGGGCTTAAGACACAGCTCTTTGCATTAGCAGATATGACAAATTGGCATGTTTACAAATATTTCAATCTCCTCACAATTTCTAAACATGGTATATATTTAAAATATTATTGCCACCTGCAGTAGGGTTTATATTTTGTATACAGTCTGGTAGAGTGATTGCTTCAGCCTCAACCACGCACGCGCACGCACACACACCCACACATTCACTCAGATGCAAGCATCAATTTTCTTTGGCACCTTGTCCAACTTGCTTGCAAGAACCTAAAAGGCTGTCACCTGTAAAGCAGTGCTGAAACCTTGGTGCTGACATCCTGTTTTTAAAGAAGTCTGGCTCTTGACAGCCAATTGGGGCATCTCTATAAAAGGAGGTGCAGGAGCAGGGATTTCCATCCTAAACAAGCCCTTTATTATATAACACCATCATGGCCTAAAATAAATTAATTTGAAATGTCCCTGTGTGGCAGAAACCATATACTGTAAATACTGTCCAGTTTACCAGTTTGTGTTACAGTGTGTGAGAAGCATTGTTCTTACATAATGTTTAATCAGTGTATAGAGCCACCAACTGTTTCTCCATCAATGCGAGGGGCAGACAAAACACCATTACATTGTTTATAGCAGCTATACATGGCTGAAAGAAAATCCTTGGATGGTCATTATATCACATTTTAGCTGTCACATTTGCGAACTCGCTTCTTATTGGTAAAAAAAAAAATTTAAGAAGAATATTCCAAACAGAACAAATAAAATATTTCATGGTACTATTTTTTTTTTCTTCATACGTTTTTAATAAAACTGAAATTATTTTACACTGAGAATACTGCCTTCGGAGGACTTTCCTGAGAGTCCCATATGTCTTTCTAAGATTACTGTGTGGAGGGCATGATAGTTTAGTGGTATGGAAGGTTTTGTCCTAGATGGAAGTTCCTGGGTTTGATCCCTGGCATGGGTCTAGAGCATGATGGCTAGCCCCTACCGGTACACCCACCATGGGCAGATAAGGGCCTTGATCAGGGGTGATCTGAAGAATGTCTCAAATGTGATTATTAATTGAGTGGATACACAGTATTTAAAAGGAGGAGCAGGCTAAAGAGCCAGATTTCTGCATTCCTGTTGGCCATTGTCCCAATCCCATTGTTTCCACAGCCAACACGTAGCTATACCGACCCACAGAAGTATTGGGCTTGGCCAACCACGGCCTCTTCCCCAGTTTTAAGTTTTTTATTTCACCAATGCTTCTGTGTCAAGTCCAAAGTGAGCACAACCCTGCAATAATATTGGTGTGAAAATCTGGTTGTGGCTCAACATTAGCGGCAAAGCATCAACGGATAGCCTACATTTTAGCGGCTAAATGGCCGCACTTAAGCATCAACGGATACAAGTTAGCGGCTAACCGTTAGCGGCTAAATGGCCGCACTTAAGCATCAACGGATACAAGTTAGCGGCTAACCGTTAGCGGCTAAATCGCCGCACTTAAGCATCAATGGATACAAGTTGGCGGCTAACCGTTAGCGGCTAAATGGCCGCGCTTAAGCATCAACGGATAAATGTTAGCGGCTAAACGTTAGCAGATAAACGCTTGGGGATAAATGTTAGAGGATAAACGTCAAACGTCGGTGCTGATGCTGCAGCTGCGCGTGAACATGTCTCTCATGGTCACGGCCCGGGCCAGGTGTTGCTTGCGGTAAGCGGACAGGTTCACGGGAATCGGCAGGTCCAGGTCCTGGTCCAGCTGCTGCTGGTGCTGCAGCGCGCCGCGGTAGCCGATCCGCTCGCCTCCATTCCTCAGCCCGTCCGTGACGGGGCGGTGCGGGTGGCGGGGGGGGATATGGCGGGGGGGCTGGAGGGGGGCCTGGAGGGAGTGCTGGGGCAGCAGTTGCGCGCGATGATGCTGCTGCTGCGCAGGGGGAGGCTGGAGGTAGAAGGGCAGGTCGTAGTGCGTGGTGCACGACGGGCAGAAGGTCTGCGAGCGCGTCAGCTTCCTGGCCGTCGGCGGAGTGGAGAAGAGGGCGGGGCCATTGGGGATGGAGGAGGAGGAGGAAGCGGCGGCGGCGGCCGTAGCCGCCACGATGTTGTGGTTGGAGTGGACGGGCGGCAGGCGGGACGTCACGGCGAAGTCTGGCTCCTCCTCCTCCGACTCGGACTCCTCTTTCTTACAGCAGTAATACTGAAAGATGGGGATGGGGGAGCAAGTGAGGGAGCAGAAGGGAGAACAGGAGACAAACATTTAAGGCAAAAAGGAGATAATATGGAGAAAGATATAAAAAAATGTACAGTCCACCCACTGCAGCAGTTTGTCAGATTTGTACTATTTGAGTTTATACAGGTATAATGTGTATATTTTTGGATTTATATTCATAGAATTTTTCTGTTTATGTTATATCTATTACCTTTACAGTGTATATAATTATTACATTTTAAAGAATGCACAGTGGCCTCTTTATATTTTTTATATATTTTTATTTCTTTATTATGAAATTCCCCGGTTCAGCGTTGCTGTCTTGGCCAGCTGCATGAGCTAAAGTTTATAATATGTGAATAAATGTGTTTGGCAGCCGATCATGTCTTGAGGTGTGAGAAGATAACCCTAACCCTATTGGTCAAACCTGCTTTGCATTTAGAATTGAACACGTACCATTTGGCTGTACTGTGACATTTCCACCGCGGTTAATGAAGTGAAGTTATCTTTTTCCCCTATGACAATAGCTTCAAAACGTCAAACAGAATAATTACAGATTTTTGCAGACATTTAACAATCCCGTTTAAACATTTCCAAATAAGGTCGTAACAGCTTATGCAGAAGGGACAGCCAAGCTGATATTCTTACTTAGTCATTTCCCCTATGCTCAGAGAAACAACGATACTCAGGAGAAGGCTGCCTTCTCCAGCTCCGTCTGTTTCTGCGACGCGACTTGTTTTCCTGAGGTGTGACTTGTTCCCTGAAACAGCAGACGTAGCTTGCGGAATTCTCCCTTCAGCAAGTGATTTACGTATCAGTCCGCTGAGTATGCTCAGGTATATTTATTTTAATTCAAAATTTTGTTTGAGTCTGCCGTTAGGGATGCACCGACCGATCGGCAGGAGACCGGATACTGCCAATATAAACTCAAAATACGAGATCGGTCCGATTTTCCTTTCTAATAGCCAACATGGACATCCGATCTATGTTGTCAATTCTTGTCATTTAAATGGACGTCAATTCACCATTAATTTAGCCCTATCCTGATTTAATGTATCTATCTGGATTCAAAATGTATCTTAAATTCACAAATAAGATATATAAAAAGTATCAAATTGGTATCGCCAAATTTTGCAGACTGAAAATCAGCAATCGGTGTCGGCAAAAATTTAACAACAGTGTTAATCTTAGTCTGTTGCAATAAGAAAAACAGACATATTAAACATCATCTAAACAACATATCCTCATATTGTTTTTGTTATTTTTTACATGAAAGTTGTCTACGCTTGGCTGAGGTGGATACCTTTATGGAAACGTGTATCAGTTCACATTTCCATTGACGTTTCAAACATTCACTTAAAATCTTTGAAACATTTGGTTATTACTCCAACATTGCTCCTAATGAATGCCAAGAGCTCATATCCTGCTCACTGAATGAGAAAGTCCTGGAATGTGTTCATGTGAGTCAGCAGCCATGGGCCACATTAGGGCTGCTGTGTAATTTCCACTGCAGTTGTAGTCACACAATTACATAACATACATTACATTAGAACATTCAAACATTATAATCTGTTTTAGATGATATTACTGAATATTACATGGACGTTTTGTGTGGCTATATGTTAAGTAAAAAAAAAAAAAAAAATATGTTCATATTTATCCATTATTTGTCCGTGACATTTTATTTCAGCTGAACACAACAGTTCAAGTGACTCAATCAAGTTAAGTTAAACACTAAATCAATGTATATTGTGCGTCGTTGACAGTAATCTACGAGCCTGAAATGTGTAACTGACTTAACCGTCAATATGTTCCTGTGGCCATTTGTCAACTGAACATTTTCTCTGTGCTCACGTTGGCCTATCTCTTCGTAAGAACCTCCCCCACAGTAAAACAAGCTTACCTGCAGCCTACAGTAGCACAGTACTGCGATGATACACAGTAAGATAACTGTAGCTAGTATTCCACCTGTGATGACCACTGTCCCGGCTGTCATTCGAATGCCTCTCCATTAACACCCTGTCGAGCATGAGAGAGAGAGAGAGAGAGAGAGAGAGAGAGAGAGAGAGATAGTAGGGGGGCGGGGACAGATAAAGGCACAATCTATCAGTGCATTGGTTCCATTAAGTGGATTATAAACGTGGGTCGCCTCAGTGTGGCTTATTGAATTACACACCATTTATGAGACGAGTAATAGAATCAACCTAGAAACACTGGGCGTAAAATAAACCGCTGTCAGAATGGGGAGGGAGACAGAGAGGGGTGGGTTTGAGCCGGTAGAAATTGGCGGATGGAGATGTAAATGAAAACTATGGTGCCCTGCCTTCAGTGTTCCTGAACACGTCAATATGTTTTCTGCAATTATTACATTTTGCTGCGTTTTGTGGCAAGCAAACTCAATTGTCATCAGTGCGCACATTTAAGCTCAAGATATCAATGTTTAACGTTTGTATAATATTGTGTAATATGTTTTTCTTGTGCCGATTTGTCAAATATATTTTGCACTGTGCACCTTAAAACAGGGAAAATAATGATATCATACATGCACTCATATTGTAAGCATTACACTGGCACAGTGTATTAGACGCCGCCCGCTCCCTATTTTTTAACACACTCATGTAATGCCATCCAGAATGTTTAGACGGGGGTGGGAAACTGGGTACAGTGCGAAAAGGCAGCGTACAGGAGAGACATGGAGATGAGACGAAGGAGAAAATGGCGGAGGAATGAAGAGAAATGGCAAAAGACAGGGAAGGGGAGAACATCGGTGAACTTGGTGACATCAATCACCGGCAGCACCTGGGTACAGCAGGGCACCCCTGACCTCATAGCAGGGGTCACAGTGAAGACAAATGGAAAATTGACCCTGGTTAAGTAATACATCGGGGCTGATCGCTCTCACACTTATTCCTCATAATCCCACTAGACATCATAAAAGCACTTTTTCACTACTAACATCTTTAGATTGCATTGCTGTAGAAGACCTTCGTTAATAGCTCACGTTGCTCAGGTGATGATTAATCAGCCCCGCTGACATCCTGACCCTAATGCCCTCTTTATTGAAAACCAAAATATGGTCACCCTACCTAATATTGACCCGGCATAAAAAGTTTGTTGAACATTAGACCAAACCACTGAACATTCTCTGGCCTCTGGCAGCCATCTTGTTTGGACAATCAAGCCCGCATGGAAATGAAACACTGAACATAGTTTGCTTAATTTATAATATCTGGTCCCACTATAGACAAAAATCATTATAAGGTTAACACTGTCAGTGAAGCAGGATTCACAATAACACATAGTAGACAGAGGCGTCGGGATACAAGGCACGGCACACACTAAATAATTATTAAGTATTATTAATAAGTAATAAGAGTTTGTACATGAACCACTCAAAAACCCACCCCTCCTCCTCTGCTCCCTCCCACTGAAGCTCATTGGTCTAGCTGTGTGTGCTCGTTCATGTGATTGACAAGCAAGGTAGATCTGCCAGACCAATCACGTAATGAGAAATGCACTGCCCGTGAGAAAGGCAGGGTGAAAAATAGACAATGACTAATCAAACCTGATTCGTTGAACAATTTTTATTAATGTTGTTCTTTCTGCATTTCTGTATTTGTTTATGGGAAGCGCGATTGTGCATGAATTCCCTCTCTCTGTAAAGCACGTTGAGCTGCAATTCTGTATGAAAAGTGCCATACAAATAAAGATTATTCTTATTATTATAACCTTTTTTTTTTTTTTTACTGTATATGTATACTGCAAAGAAGCTATCAACAAGGGCAGATACTCTCAGAGCGTTTGGCTTGCGGATAGCTGGCGGATATCTATGGCATTACTAACAAATCAAACTAAGGGCCCTATTTTAACGCCCTGAAGCGCAGGGCGAACAATCTAAAGCGCAGGGTGCGAGTGCATGTAAGGCGTTCCCAAATACATTTTTGTTCCTTTAATGGCAAATAAAACGGTCACAGTGCCATGCGCATGGTTCAAAAGGGTTGTACTTACACATTATGATGTGCTTTGGGCATAATATACAATTAACCAGAGTATCAGCTCTCATTCCCTTTAAAAAGCCAGGAGCGCTTGCACCTCGTTTGGTTTGCCAAGTTAAAAGAAGGGACGTTTCTCTGCAGAACATCTCATCTGCTTGTTTGCTTGCGAGAAGACCATCTACGGCAACAGCAGACTTCCAGCAGGATCCCTAAAATACGTTGATGTACACACTAATAATCTTTCACATTGTACTCATTATTTAATCCTTTGTATGTTGTGCACTTGCCTGTGTGTGTTACAAGCACAGTGCACGTGTCTGGGACCCAGCGCTGGCTAACTGCGTCAGTGAGACCACTATCTTAATAATGTGCCACGCCATTGACATAAAACCAGGGGCCCTATTTTAACTATCTAAGCGCACACTCCATAGTGCAAGGCACAAATTGGATTTAGGGCGTGTCCAAAACCATGTTTGCTATTTTAACGCCAGATAAGTGCCGGGCGTATGGTTCAAAAGGGTTGCACTTCATCAGAGTTTCATCTCCCATTCCCTTAAAAAAATCCAGGCACGCTTGCAATATAGGCGGAATGATATTATATCGGTGGGTTTGTGAATGCGCTGGATCAGACCATGTAGGCAATAGCGAGATTCCTAAAATATGTTTATGTAGGTTGCACACTAATGCTATTTCACATTGTACTCCATACATTTTTCATTATTTGCACGTCCCTGTATGTGTAACAAGCAGAGTGTACACACGTTGTGCAGCCACTGACATTAGACCAGGCTTTGGCTGGTCAATCACGCAATCACTTTCCCTGCCTCAAGATAGCAATGCACCAGCAATGTGCTAGACCACGCTTCATGTGTAGACCAACACACCCACGGGCGCTCAAATGGGCACAAGTGCATTTGCTATTTAAACAACGTGGGCGCTGGACGGGAAAAGGACAACTGCGTCGGTCTGAAACTACAAAAGACACTTTGGTAGTTTCCGCTTTGCCTTGGGTGTAACATAGGGCCCAAAATGTACAGCTCTAAATTCCCACAGCTCCTTTAAAATCTTGCTTATCATTACTGTCACAACATGAAAATGCCAAATGACCGCACCAACACACTGTATCGTGGATAATTGCCTGAGACCAAAAATAAGCATCAGGCTTGTTGCTAAGCTACGACTCAATGGCAGCAGTCATTATCTTTAGCAAGCACACTGCTGGTGCAAGCCGTGTTGTCACCATGTAACGGAAGCTAACTATGCATGTGGCAATGGACGCTCCCCCTGAAATAGAAATGAGCCAAGAGAAAGCAAGCTGGGCTACATGAAATGTGTGCAAAAACATATTTGCCCGCTGTTCCAGGTTTTTGAGAGATGTTGACAGTTGACAGGTTTTCCTATAAATGTATATACAGCACATAGTTATTTGTACTCATTTAAAATACACTCTCTAGCCTATTGCCAGCGTACACACTGCAAGCTATTCATCTTTGTTATGCAATTCAACTGTTGGTTTCGGCTGTCACTTTAAATCTCCAGTTCGTGTAATACCGTAGCCTATACTTCAAAGCATAAATGCACAATGATGTGTGCTGTATAATGGCTGACAACAGCTAGACCCTAGCAGACATTCTTCCGTGGGTGAGCTGTAACAAAATTTGCCTAGGTTGTGACATGTTGGCCCAGAGCCCTTCTTTAACGTTATCGTAGGCCTAAAGCCCTTCTATAACGTTATCATAGGCCCAGAGCCCTTCTATAACGTTATCATAGGCCTAAAACCCTTCCCTGGTATCATAGGCCCAGAGCCCTTCTATAATGTTATGATAGGCCTAAAGCCCTTCTATAACGTTATCATAGGCCAAGAGCCCTTCCCTGTAAAGTTATCATAGGCCCAGAGCCCTTCTATAATGTTATCATAGGCCTAAAGCCCTTACCTGTAACGTTAGCATAGACTGAACTGCTTGTATCTATCTAACCTGTCTACAAACAGAGCAGAACCGAAGCATTCTCCCGCCAGGCTAAAATAGAGATGGACTTTATTACAATGCTGTACTGCACAGGCAACACAGCCCACAGCCTAAATCAATAATACTGAGATAGAAAACCAACCGATGGACTTGGAGAAGAGTAAACATTTACTTTTGAATTATGACTGAATTATTATTCAAGAGTATTAAATATTCAATTATGTAATTTGTGACCAATCGTCTTTCATTCATATTTGTTAAGTTGTTTGAAATGTATAATTCTAATTGTAATACTGTTTGACGAAATAACAACATATAATTCCCACAATATTCTACTATTTTACTGTACATGCAAAACCAGAATTTGATAGATGTGATAGCACAATTATATCTACTCATATTACAGCACGCACACACACACACACACCCCAACGCACACGCGCACGCACACGCACACGACCACGTACACGCACACATACACACACACACACACACACACACACACGGCTACCCTAATCAGTTCATAGTGTGAAGAGTGAGGTATACTGTGTAATTCAACACATATGAGACCGGGGGAAGAGTAATGTAGGAAAGCTGTTGTTTCAGCTCCCCTGTGGTGTCTGATTTGTGACAAGGCGCCGGCTTTACGTAGCAAGGATATCACACAAAAACACACACACGCACACCCACCCACCCACACACACCCACACCCACACACCCACACACACACACACACACCCACCCACCCACCCACACACACCCACACCCACACACACACACCCACACCCACCCACACACACCCACACCCACACAC
>JAODTR010077564.1:0-15084 GCA_025399935.1 Amblyopsis rosae | reverse complement strand
ATGTTGCTCGGGAAAGGGAAGTTTGGGGTCCCTTGCTGAAGCTGCTACCCCCGCGACCCGACTCCGGATAAGCGGGAGAAGATGGATGGATGGATGGATGGATGGATGGCAGTGTGTTTCAAAAGATGGTGGTAGAGCTAGATGAATCGATACAAACAGTTGTAGCAACACTGAGTGCTTAAAGGCTGTCCTATAGTTTCAAAATGAACCAGAGGCCTACTCCAGTAGGAGGCAAAAAACACCAGGCTATATTTATGTACAGTAGCTGCATGAAAGAAGTGAACTTTAAAAAGGGAGCTTTCTGTATTTCTGACATCCCGGTCCCTCCTTCCCAGATCTCAGACCAGAAACTGTTCAGATCTGCGGTCCCAGATCTACAGTGTTCTGCAGGGTCTGGCCTCTCCAGACCTAGTGGCCATGAGCTCCGGGTCTCAACCAGCCTGGAGCAGAGTCCTGGTCCAAGAGTGTCCTCTCAACTGGCAGGTACTACTAATACTATTAGCAGCACTAATGCTGCAATAGAAGAACTAATAATGGTTAATAGTGACACTACTTATATTATGCACAATAGCTTGCTGCTGCTTATACCTCAATACCTAAATGTTGTTTATTAATGTTTCCTTAAAGGTGGAGTCAGCGATTGTAAGCTAACACACTTATTGTCAAATTCATATCTGGCGTTTCTACACAGCCCTGGCTGTGTAAATAGGGAAAAAAAGTGGTTCAGACCACACCACACAACAATATTCCAGCCTGGGCAATTCATGTCCAATTTTGGGGGCAGTGTTTTCATGTTGATTGAGTTCAAATATCAACAACCCTGGGATAGATGCCTGGCTCCATCTTTAAGTTTTGTTATATATGATCAACTATTATGTCAAGTTTCACATTCATGGTTGATAAGACAGTGTATTAACATAATGTACGTTTTCCTTACAGCGGCTTTAAGACTTAATGACACATTTAAGCAACACTTCATATGAAATGTGAGGTTTGTGTCTGTCTTCTTGAAACTGTCTGTCTGCTTGTGTGACAGGAGAACTGTGAGACAGGCTGTGTCCTGCCTGTCTCCCTGTCTGTTCAGGTGTTGTGGGCGGGGCTTGGCTGGCTCAGCAACCCTCAGAGCTATGTCCTGGGAGCGAGGTACAGCTATGAATGTCTGCACCTGCAGGTGATTATTAATCCTTAGGTTATTGATTATGAAGCATACTGTAGGGGTCCTGACCTGAGAAACACTGATATCCTTCTCTCCCTTTCTCAGTGTCCTCTCTCATCCTCCCTCTCTCTCACTACCGAGGTGAGGTTTGTTGACACAAGCGTTTACCCACAGTCCCCCAGGGGTGAGGCACAGCCTAATTGGAGGTTTCCATTTGGCTTCTTCAGTGGAGGATGGAATGAGCTGGATGGAAACATGGCCAGTAGAACAAGTAGAACCAGGATGCAGAACCACTGGCTGCTTCCAATACTGCTGATGGCGCTGTTTGTTTTCTACTGGGAGTGTTAGCTTGTGTTTTTGAATATGTTTGAGAATGTGGCACTAAATTTGGAAGACCCTTCCAGAACAGGACCAAACTGTTCCTGGAACACAATGTTATGTTGCTTTCCCAATGCACCTCAAGCATTTGGAGTGAAGGGTGATTGTTTGAGATGTAGATTTCAGCACAACGATACCATGACACATCGAACATGGAGAAACCTTTTTTTACCAAGTCAAACACAATGAATATTTTCCTCTAAATATTTATTTTTGTACATTTTCCAGAATACAAACTATATTAAAAGAAGTTTTTCAAGTGTAATGTCATTGTGGTATGACGACGAAATGTCTCTTTCTTTCTGACCGTCCCGTCCTGGTGACGTAGTTTAATAGGTTGAGAACAGCCGCAGGGGTGATTCCTGGTAGACGTGTTGCGGCTCCAAGCTGCAACACGCACAAACGCACATGCACGCAATTGTAGGTACCACATAAAAACATTAATATTTAGTTAAAACATTACGTTTATACGAAAGAACAGACTGAGTGAAAATAAGGCCACGTTGCTTTCCCAATGCACCTCAAGCATTTAGAGTGAAGAAAGGGTGATGTTATGTTTGAGATATAGATTTCAGCAAGTGCAGGTATATTTCCCTCCACTATACTATCCAGTAGATACTTTAATGGTTATATCCAAGGGCTCGTGTTCTGCTGTTGGCTTACCTTACTCATTTCCATGCTATTAATAGTGTATTATATTATCATATACAGTGTTTCATCTTATTTTAGAAACTTAGAAGGAAGGTTTATAGATCATGCGTAGAGAATTATTTATTGGCGGTACAGACGTACTGTTTCTGGTCTGACTCGGTCCAGGACTTCACGGACCTCCTGCGACAGAGAGACAGGCAGGGAAAGATAGTCCAAGTCTAGAGGGAGAGATAGACTGCCCTCTCGCTGGACCCTCTCCATCTCTCTCTTCTGGAGCTCACAGTGAGGCCGGTACACCGCTATGCACCCGCACATAACACAAGTCATACAAACTTTTTAAAGAGTGATTTATGCATCCATTGCTCATTTGAATCATAGGAATCAGTGGTCGTGTATCTGGACGCTATGGTAAAATAAACAGTAATGTTTACCTTCTATCTTCAGTCTCTGTGAGAACTCTGTATACTGTGAAAGGCTTTCTGGGAAGGTGGCGGCCAGCATGTCAAAGGTCACATTGTTGTACTTCAGAAGGTCCATCCCACTGCAACAACAACATTAGTGTGAAGCCGGGCCGTGTGGCTGGTTTAACTGGGGGACACCGAGTGAGACGGGCGTCCACATATTAACTGCTGCTTAGAATGACAGCTCTTACGTGAGCTCAATGTGTTTGGTAGGGCTGATGGTGGCATCTCCAAATTGGCTCCTCCAAGCACTAGAGGGCTGACGAAGGTCCTGCAAGACAGCCAGCGCTTCCTTGAGACCATCCCTGACACGCAACATCTCCTGGTACCGCTGCCGTGAAACACAGCCTGCCTCCTCAAACCCTGAGTCAGCCAATCACACAATGCACTTCTCACCATGTTCTTTATAATAGGGCTGCACGATTTGATCAAAAAGTATAATTGCGATTAGTTTGGCAAATATTGCGATTACGACATACCGGTAGTAAGCAGCTCTCATAATTCAGTTTCCTTTGTTATTGAAGCTTAAAAGTACTCTGTACTATAGTATTAAATACTGTTTGTAAATATACAATATAGTAACCTGACATGCCATATGGATTTATAGACACAAGTCCATCTGGGAAAGCTTCCATCAAAACCATCATCAAAACTACTTAGAAGTTTATTGTATGAACCATCTGTCTGTCATTGTTGTTTTCAAGTAGCTTTCGCTGTCAGACTTAAATAACGCCCGTAGTTATTAGTACGACACTGGCCACAGGTGCCATTATTTAAAGCCTGTCCAGACTGATTCTCATGGCATAGTCAAACTGAAGCTTGCAAGATCATTATGGTTTCACTAGGCTAAATATATAGGCTAGAGGAGTACACTGTATTTCTTAAGCAGATCATTAATTTATGCTGGTGGCCTAGTGTGACATGGTAGAAGGTCATTTTCAAACCACTTAGACAATTAGCAAAGAAAAAACTAAACATAATTGGCCTAGAGAAACATGTAGGCAATTATTAAGCAATTAAATTAAATTAAATAATGTCTCAAAATGATATAGCTTACATTTATACAAAATCTAAGTCTTTCTGCCAGCCCATCAAACTTTAATCTATAGGCTACTAAATTGGGACTTCTATATGATACAAATAACAAATGCTACAAACTGTGTTTTGGCTTTATCAGAGGCATAACGCTCTTACTGTATATGCAGATCAACTTTTTTTCCTCACCCCTTTTGGATTTTGGATCGCTCAAGTAAAACAGGTATTTGATTAAGGCTGTGTTTAAAGCGAACACGGCCAATTGAAACCAGGCTATTATGTTTTCTTATTATTTTTTTTGCATGGTGCCACGGACGTAGCGGTCGTAACTTTGACGGGCCATTCGGGAAATCTACCTGTTCTCAGGATGGGCAGTCCAACCATGTTTTACACAGTAGCCTACCTTTCTGCGACGTTGCTGATCTCAAAATAACACCAAACATTGCATTTTTCTATTGTATCATGTCAGCTTCTGTATGCTAGTTTACATCCATTTTCAAAATGATATGTAACGCAGTCGACGAGGAAAACATTGAGTTGTCTATCTGCTCGATCACGGAAATCTTAACCGAGCCGTTATGCAAAGTAAATAAAGAGCTCTACAGCTGCTTTCCCCCGGTTGGCGTGGTTTTTATAACACGTTGCGCTTCTCAAGGCAGGGGGGCCTATATTGACATGATGCCTATATCTCAATATCTGACAGTCATCTTTATTATGGGCAGCAAATACACGCAGGTTGTCATGCACACAGTACTTGAAGATTATTTATAAATAATCGCAGGCTTTTGTGGTTACATAATCACACAATGCCACATCGCGGTTTCGATTGCGATGCGGTTAATCGTGCAGCCCAACTTTATACTTTATAATCACCACATCATCTGCCTGTCCCATCTATCTTCTGCTGTGTGTGTGTGTGTGTGTGTGTGCGTGTGCTCGTGCGTGCAACCTCGCTGGGTCAATCGCAGGTCAGCATTGTCGGGCCTCAGGGCGGTTCTGAACTCGGCCCGGCTGGTGAACATGCGGTATGGCTCTGTGACGCCACGCGTCGTCAGGTCGTCAATCAACACGCCCATGTAGCTCTCTGTCCGTGACGCGGCCAATACGGGACGAGCCATGGCGTGACAGGCGGCATTAACTCCCGCCCACAAACCCTAGACACACGCAGGAGAAAGAGGATGGTCAGCAACACAGAGCCTCTTCCTCATACCACACTGCAATAAATGGGTTGTTATCAGGCTTCTAACAACCCATTTATTAGAATCAGGTGTGTTGGAACAGAGAGACATCTAAAACATGCTTGGCTGTGGCCCTCCAGGACTGGAATTGAATAGCCCTGTTCTACTGTATACCTGGGCAGCAGCCTCCTCGTAGCCTGTGGTCCCATTGATCTGCCCAGCCAGGAACAAACCCTGGGTGTTTTTAGCCTGCAGAGCCGAGCTCAGCTGGGTGGGACACACATAGTCATACTGCACCCCGTAGCCTGCAACAACGTCAACATTAGCACCGGCAACCAGCACTGCATCAGTGCATCAGTGCATCTTAACCAAACGCGAGTTAACGCAGCGGCCCACCGGAGATCCTGGTGGCCTTCCAGCATACCGGGTGTGGTGATGTGGACATGGCGTAAGGCAGGGATCTCCCTGAGGAGGCGGAGCTGCAGATCGGGGGGCATTGTCATGGAGAGACCCTGAGGATAGAGAAGGTCAGAGTCCACCCCCTCCGGCTCCAACCACACCTGGTGGCTCCTGCCAGGGAAACGCAGCACTCGAGACTCGATGGAGGGACAGTACCTGAGTCACACGAAGACGAAGAATACACTCACATTGGGCGTTTCATAAGTAGTGTGTGTGCTATTAGAATTTCACTACAGTGGTACAGTAGAGGGCGCTTGTGTGTATACCGCGGGCCCTTGGTGTCCTGGTGGATGTGTTGGTTCAGATGGAGACTCTCTCTAACGACTGTCTCCACCCCAGGAGTGGTGTGAAACAAGTAGCAGGCCAGCTGCTCCTCTGCCTAGAAGACAGCACTTCTTAAGGCTAGCATGCACCACATGCGACAGCTCACTTGTTAACATCTAGACACTTAAAGGGTGAAAACACATGCTCTGTGCATTAAATAATGCTAACAAAGACAATCGTATTGCAGTCTGCAACTGTATTTTCTTTCTTCAGTTCTTGTACCATGCAATGCTGAACTGATCCAAAAGCATGAACAAAATATATATAAAATAATACATAACAGGCATGATCTCTGTCTTTAGGTCCAAAATGCCATGGTAAATCACACACAGATGGCAGCAGAATGGCATGTCTTCTACTTTATCTCCTCCATTGGCTATTGATCTTATAGCCTATAGCAAAGAAATTCAAGCTTATCAGCTTCAATTCAATAAATGATGACCAACCTTGCAGTGTGTGTGTGTGTTCATGAAGCTGAAGGGGGTGGGCTGTGGGTCTGGAAGGTGAGTCTTGGTACAGTTCAGGTCTACAGAGGTCTTCAGGATCCTGGGGGGGGTCCCGGTACGGAGGCGTCCCACCCTGAGACCTAGGCAGTCCCTTAGGGTCCGGGACAGACCAGGGCAGGAGGGGGGGTCCCCCAGTCTCCCCCCTGGAGATGTGGCATGACCCATGAACAGAGATCCCGACAGGAAGGTTCCTGTGGTCAGAACCACAGAGCCGGACTTGAGGGGGGTGGCACTGTCTGCTGGGAAGCCAGAGTATAAAATTATAATCATAGTCCATATCATTCTTCAAAAGACATTTTGAAACATGTATGACCTGAATGACAGTATAGAAATACAACCAAGTTGTAAAATCTGTCAAATAAAAGCAGTATATATAAATTTAACACAAAAAGTAAGGACATTTGTGTTCCCTAGATTATTTATTTGTTGTAACAATGCTTCTTGGCAATAAATCTTATACCATTGGAAAGCATGATTATTTCCCTTATAAATGGTGCCACATTGGTAAGGAACACGCATTTGTGGGATGAGCAGCAGACCTGAGTATGTGGGTTGCACCCATGACAAATGTGCCAAATCTTCTCTGACAATGCCAAACAGCTTTTCTTTGCTGTTGACTCTTGTTTGGTGTAGTTTGGTGGATTGTGAGAGGAGAGAAAGGGCAGTGTTAATGGTGAGAGGGGCGTTACAGGATCCTACCCAAAAGAATCCCAGTGACTCTGTGAAGACCAGGTGCTGTTGCATCTGGTTCTGACAGCAGCAAATCTTCTACAGACCCTTCTAACAGGGTGAGTCTGGGAGTGGACCGGAGCTCTGCCTGGGAGAGAGACATGTAGAGAGAGAGAGCTCATCTTAAGATAAATTAAAATGTATAATCAGCTATTGCAAGCCAATTGTAAAATAATCCACTTTGTCAAATTCACCAAATGTCTCCTCACATTTCGCTATCTTACTGTTATCTGTGCATGTTGAAACATCTCATACTTCTACACAGTCCTGGCTTCATAAATAGGAACATAAACAAACACTGGTCACAACAACAAAGCCATAGTACTATGCTTTGCTGTTGGTTTAAATGTGTGAGGCAGGGCTGCAGAGGGATATTTTGATTTGAGCTCAAAGTTAGCAAGCGTTCTCAAGAATAACTGTAAGTGTCTCAATCACAATGCTCACACTCACCAGTGGTAAGGAGTCTGGACTACTGGGTGACTCAGTAATTATGCAACCAGCAATATAAATAATATAACAACTGCATACAAATGCAATTGTGTTACTTGCACAGCCCTGTACAGTGCATCTGTTGATATAGTTCTACTGGTCATAATCCCTGGGCAGGAGTGACTCATAAAACCCCCAGCCTCACCTCCACCTGACTGCATAAAGAAAAGAAAAGCCTAGAATTCATCCCTTCATTCTAGCTTGTCCAGTCTGTAAGAGCCTGAAATAAACAGTGCCTTGGTCAAAGTCAGAGATGTGATGGAAACAAACAGTTTCTCCTATGAATGACGGCATGTTGCGGCCTCACACGGGACCGTGTGACTATGTATGAGGCTTGTACCTGTATGAAGTCACGGTACCGCTGGCGGTCCAGTTGAGCCCGAGGCCCCCACACAGCGGGGCCCTTACTGCGGTTCAGGACAGAGAAATGAATCCCAGCCCAGTCCCCAGCTCTGCCACACAGCCCGTCCAGGGCATCAACCTCCCGTACAAGGTGACCCTTGCCAACCCCGCCCAGAGATGGGTTACAGGACAAGGCACCTGGGAATACGTTACATTACATTAACACCCACACAGTATGTTCACAGCCACAGAGGGCTGGTCTACATCAGAGGTTCCCAAACAAGTTCATGACCCCCAAAAAAACAATGCCAGAGACTTTGGACTCCCGCTATCTCCAGAGATGGCAGAAGCATATAACAGCTATAATATTATTATTTGATAGTATTTTAATATAGGCTAGTAGCAGAATACATCAAAGTACTCCATCCATCCATCTTCTCATCAACATCAATGTAATGTATAAACAAAATGTGCTATTTAGAATTATTTTTAAATGTTTTTTTTTCATTTCTTAAAACCATCTTGTTGCCCCTCCACTGTGTCTCGCGGCCCCCCACTTTGAGAACCACTGGTCTACATCACCGATGGTGGAGATCTTCTGGGTCACCAACAGTGTCTCGGCCCCTGCCCTGGCTGATGCTGCAGCGGCCTCCGTCCCCGCGTGCCCCCCTCCCACCACGATGACGTCATAATGCTGGCCAACATGGTGGCTGGCGGCCCGGCTCACACACGCCAACACACTGTGGTGGAGGGGCAGTGCTCCTCGTGCCAACATAGGAGACAGGCTCTGTCAGGAATGCAGAGCACTACAAGATCACTCGACGCAAGAAATGTTATGATGTGATGTTTAGCCTACACAGTACAGTACCAAATATCCACTGCATGCTCATATGTTTTCTTAGAGTCACCTCTACCAGCTCCATTTTTATACTTAACCCCTATTTGATCCTAATTAATTTGTATCCCTTATGACCTAGTACTTACTGTGCCTAAATACGGTACATGTTTCTTTTTATATTCTGTCAGCCGTGTGCTCAAGAAAAATACTTTGTTGGTCATATAAAACGTATGGCTACATTTGAATGGAAACTATTAAGCATTCACCATATTGTTTTAGGAAATACAGACAGTATTTCAAACACACAGTACAGGCAGTCTATACATTTTCTATTAAAATTAATTAACCTCGATATCAAAGAAACTATTACCTTAATATTTGAAGTTACAAAAACATGTAATACGGCAGGCTAGGCTAAACACACTGCTCCATGGAGGTCGCCATTACTACTGTACTATGTTAAAAGCCGTAATACACAGTATATCAACGCAGTTGGAATTCAACTTTGTTCTACATTTCATTCTCACATGGAAATAGAAAATATATTTGACTTTCATCTCATAAAATTAACAATGAAAGTTGAATTTATTAACACTGAATATTATTTAAGCACCTATCCCAATAAACAAATAATGCCACGTACGGAAAACGTATTTCGCTTTGTATTCACGCGATTTATTTTACTGATCTAGCCCTCGTGCATGCGCCACCTGGTAATAACCATATGGGAGCGCGCCCCCGCCCCCCACCGGTTTCCAGTCAACTTGCGAGCAGACGGACTGAAACTACCGGGGCCGGGAATCGGAGCGACAGTTTTTACAGGAGAAAAGAAAACCCTTTTAACGGAGTGACAATTAGACAGACACAGTACTGGCTACAGGGAGTGTCCGTTCTTTACGAGACAAACACTATACTCCTGCTAGTTTAGCTGCTAATTTGTGAAGCAGGGCCAGGAGCAGCTAGTTACTAGCCACATTAGTCGGTGCCGGGGAGGTTAATCTGACTGTTCACTAAACTTGTGTAAGTGTAAATCCAATCTATACGGTGTTGCGGATATGTTGAAACCGCAGCAGCCTGCATCTGGTGGCCGCAAAACGGCTAATGGGATCACCGGCGCTTCCAACATGCCTTCCCCCACCAGCGGGTTCAATAGCAGCTACAGAACCCCGGCTGGGAGGTGAGTAAGCCGCTCTGGCCGCAAAGGACAGTCCGGGGATTCTCCCGCGACTCTGAGGCCTACCGGTAAAGCGATGCGTGTCTATGTGGGCGTGTCTCGGAGTCGGGATTGACTGTGGACCTATTACAGTCTTACGCGTGAGATCGACAGTCCATGCCAGCCAATCAATTGTGCTTCTTCTTAACCTTACATATTTGACAATTGGCTGGCATAGAAAAGGCGGGACTAGTGAGTAAAAATGAGAGGCGAATTAATTTAAGATAAATGTGAGCAACTATTTAATAAAGCACTGTCATTTTGGTGGTACATTATGGGAAATTATTTAATTGCAATGTCTTTCCATTATTAGAGCATGATTAGTCAATCGTCTTAAGTATGAGTTCATTAGTGTTAATTTTTTGCTTGACCAAAAAAAAACGACCAATAATCATATTATGTTTCTCCAAAAAACTTCTTATTACTCCCCCATCCCCAATGTTGAGAACCACTGCTGTAAAATAATGAATGCTGTAGGAATGTTGTCTCTACAGCTGGCTAACTAGGACCAGATGTGCCTTGTAGGCTGCTGGAACAGTGCTGCTAGAGAAACAGGTTACTCTGCATGTGTGTCTCTAATCTGTCTCTGTTCTAACTATTTGGGACCCTTAGGATTCGTTCTTCTGTGAAGCCGTCTTTCCACTCTTCTCAGGTGAGTTCTGACAGAAAACACACTGTATACACAGTGCCTGTGTAATAAATGGCCGCAGATTTATCACTGCTATGCATGTTAGATAGATTTTGAAGTAGACCCATAATTTAGAACACAACCATAGCCCGGTAAAATTATTTCTGTCTGACCTGTCCCGATCCACACAAGCACTTTTGAAACTGAACCAGACTACAGCCTGACAAAATTATTTCAGAGCTCAACCCAAAACAGACCTCAACCTGCCTGACCTATTGATACTCGACATTGGCTCCTGTTACCAGGTGCCTAAATTATAGTAACAACACCCAGCAGAAAATTTATGAATATATATATATATTTTTTTAAACCATCTATCTGTCCATATCCGCTATACCATATCCATAGTCGGGTCGCAGGGGCAGTAGTTCCAGCAGGGGACCACAAACTTCTCTTTCCCTAACCACATTAACAAGCTCTGACTGGGGGATCCCGAGGCGTTCCCAGGCCAATGTGGAGATCTCTCCACCTAGTCCTGGGTCTTCCCCGAGGTCTCCTTTCAGCTGGACGTGCCTAAAACATCCTTATTAATTGCCCGTACCACCTCAATTGGCTCCTTTCTACGCAAAAGAGCAGCGGCTCTGCTCAGAGTTCCTTACGGATAGCTGAGCTTCTCACCCTATCTCTAAGGGAGACGCCCGCCACCTTTCTGAGAAAACCATTTTGGCCGCTTGTATCGTTATCTAGTTCAGTCATGACCCACGCTTCATGACCATACGTGAGGGTAGGAACAAAAATTGTCCGGTAGATCGAGAGCTTTGCCTTCCGGCTAATCTCTCTTTTTGTTACAACGGTGCGGTAAAGTGATTGTAATTCTGCTCCGATTCTCCGGCCTATCTCCCACTCCAATGTCCCCTCACTCGCGGACAAGACCCCAAGGTACTTTAACTCATTTAAAAACCAAATAAAAGCCTATTAAAGATAGATGCTGGAGAAAGAATGTTGACAACTTAAACATGCGCCTCTGAGATTTGGCAGGCATGTGCCCCATAGAACTCTGAAACATTTTGAGTTAGGAACTAGAAACGCGATTGGATGTATTATAAGAACAATCCCAATCCCAAGAAAATTAACTAAATATAACAATCGCCCATTCATAAACATTTGCTCAAACATTCATATTTTTGACCAAATGTATGGGTGGGCATATACCGTAATATCCCGTCTATTAACCCCTCCGTATATTAACCGCAGGTCAGTGTTTTATGTAATTTTTAGAAAAAAACGTGTCTATTAACCATACCCGTGTATTAACCACAGTTTATTCAATGTTGCGTCATCGGTTGGAGGCATTTTCACGTTTAAAACAAAAACAAGGGTTGGACACCTAACACTTCAATATAGCCTACTGGTATGCGCTGGCTAGGCTACGTAAATTATGGTAAGTTACTATTGTTTGCTAATCGTGTTATTAACAAGCAAAGTTGCCAACAAACAGCATGGCTAAAACAACAGCGTTAATATATTTCTGTGTTTGCAGGAGATAAGTGAACATGCGTCAAGTCATATATTTCCAAGTTCAGTTCGGGTTGTTACCAGTGGCCAGGCTGTAGGCATATCCATTAGTCAGTAGGTAATAAAAATAAAACACAAAATGTTCCTTTTCATAAATTATATCCAAGTCCAGTTCAGTTTGCTACTGTATCTCTCGGTAACGTAGCGGTAGCAAGGTTACCGGGCATTATATCCAACAGTCAGTAGGCTATACCGGCCGGTAAAAAACATTGACACGGTACAGGCTGCATAATCTCACCAGATCACCATTCAGATTAAAGCAAATCGTGTGGTTGGTGTGTACAGTCCGTTCAAATATGTTATATTTTCTTTGGTTCGTTTCCCTGTGCGTCTATTAAAATTAACCGGGCTGCTGGCAGCATATGTGGCTTCTTCTGGATTCCAATTTACATCACTTTTTGTCATGACATCAGCAATATGGAATATTGCATGCATTATCTGATCAGAAGTATATTCCAGAACCAGTGACACAAAACCTCCTTCCTGCACAAATTTCGTACAGACTTTGAAACGTGGCTGCCGGATGTATATGGAGAGGGCACCAAAACTGTTGTGGTTTGTGGGCTAATCTTCGACCGCGGGGGCACGCTGCCGGGGCACGCTGCAGGCCAGCGCTCAGCATGCACGCGCGGTCCCAACTCGAGAAAATATTACCTCGTGGACAGCTTTCAATAATATTGTACATGTTAACGCACAGACTGTAGCCTATACTCTCACTGACATGAAGCCGGCGAGACGGTTAACGTGTGTGTGTGTGGATACCTGGAATCAGAATAGCCTAAGCCTACTAATATTTTGCTATATCTGCTGCTATATCTTACAAAAACAGTACAGATAGCCATTTGTAAACAGAGTGGTAAGTAGCCTGTATATTTTGTAGTAATACTAGTAAGCTTTGTTTGTGGGCCATCATGGAAAAATATGTGTAGCTATGCTCTAACCGGGCTTAGGCCAAAGCGTCGGGTTGGGAGCTAGGTTTATTTAGAGACTGTTAATATATATACCTTTTGGTTCACCTACATGGTTTGTTTACTGTTCTGTTCACATGGTTACCTCAAAACCAGACGCTTCCGTGACTCTGCAGTATATTTCCCTTTCACGAGAGGCGGGCGGGATGGAGATCGGGATGCCACTTCCCATGTGAAAAGCCCTAACCTTGGCAGATTGTCCTACTACCATATCAAAAAAATTATAGTTTTGGATGTATAATTAATATCCCCGAATTACCCGAGTGTTAGCCGCAGAGCTACCGACAGTTTGAAAATCAATGTATTAACCGTGGTTAATAGCCGGGAAATTACAGTAATGTGATTTTTTTTTTGTTTGTCAGTCCATTTATTTACTTAATTACAGGTTTAAAAGAAAATGTATACTAATGTACTTTTTGCATTCACAGTTCACATACATACACACATGGGTATCCTCTTGAGGATACGAGAGAAATGTGAACCAGATCTCACTTAACCTGAGACAGTGGAACATTCCTTTGTCATTCTACTTTTGTCACTATGATCCAAAGTTTTACAATGTCTTTGTAGCACATAATTGCCCATTCCTTTCCTGATTTGTTTTACAGAACATTGAGGGTAATGTTTTTTTAATTGTGCAGTGTATGATTCATTCCAAATACTCATTGACACCTAAAGAGTTTGTTGTCAGTTTCTGGATGACTTTTTCACACAATGCTTCCTTTTATTAAAAACAATACTAGTGTGTAGCGGCAAGGCAGTTTCCACACAGCTTTGTATCTGTGCGGGAATTTAGAAGATTATACTGTGCAGAATGTGTGTAAATGGAAAACTTTGACATATGAGTCTTCATAGGACTGTAACTAACGGGCCATGGAACCATCATGGCACACTCCCTCTGACCATTGAACTGATGTTTTATCATGTTGTATTAAACACATTGTGTGATCCCTGCTGGCATTAAAGTGTCATATTCATCTGTGTTTTGTCTCTAGGTGTTTGAGGGTGTTTATAACAATGCCAGGATGCTTCACTTCTTCACAACTGTGGTGGTAAGTCACGTGAACTGTGATCTTATAGCCTCCATGCTTAACATGCACAATTGCCAACTTATCTATATTACATTCTATTGGCATGCGTTGTAGTATGAGTTTAGGATGCGACAACAGCAATCATATTAACTCTCAAATTTTAATTGTGCACCGATGTACTGTAATGGTCTGACAATGCTTAATGCCTTGATGCCGTTTGGACATGGCAATCGTGTGTTGGATTATCATTCTGTGCCATAACCATGAACCTTTAGCTGACATCTGTCTCACCATGAGGAATAAAGGTTCTTATATTTTACCCTGAGCCAGAACACTTGGCATCCAGATCACAATATCTCTCTCTCTCTCTCTCTCTCTCTCTCTCTCTCTCTCTCTCTCTCTCTCTCTCTCTCTCTCTCAGGGCTCAACCTGTGATGTCAGAGTAAAGAATGGCTGTGTGTTTCAAGGCATATTTAAAACCCTTAGCTCAATGGTAAATTGGAAACACACACACTGCAACTCTGAATGAATCACTTCCATTCTGTTTTCATGACAGCAACATCCTCATCAAGACTTGGGAATTTGAAGGACATGTGTAGGTGTGTTATTGTTCCTGCTGGTGAGCCTGTGTGTCTGTGTGTGCTCTCCAGTGTGAGCTGGCCTTAGATGCTGTGCACAAGCTGGGCGAGGGTCCTCCTGTAGCCCCGCTCCGCCGCGAGGACATCACAGACACCATGATCTTCAGCCCTGCTGATGTCATTAGCATGACGTGCAGAGACGTGGACCTGAGCTACGCTAGCAGAGGTACACACGCACACATGCACCACGCACATGTATACGTGTGTGTCGCGTTGTGTGGTTTAACGTGCGCGCGTGCTTGTGTGTGTGTGTGTATGTGTGAGACAGACACGTTTACGGACACGGCGATAAGCGGCGGCCGCATGAATGGGGAACACAAGGAGAAAGTTCTCCAGCGCTGGGACGGAGGAGAGCCTAACGGGGATGGCTATGAGCTGGAGAACGACACTGTGAGAACACACACACACCACACTAGGGATGTCACGAGAACCGATACTTCGGTACCAAGTCGATGCCAAAATGTAGAAAACATGACGGTACTCGT
>JAODTR010077553.1:0-15084 GCA_025399935.1 Amblyopsis rosae | reverse complement strand
CACTAAAACGATGGGATTATCAGCAGCTGCATTTAAAGGAAGAAAAACCCATCCAGTTCACCATGTATTGTATGCAGAGGGAAAAACCTGAAAGGTCATACCGGGGTCTATGTCCTCAAATGGATGTCTGCCAACTCTCTGCATTCGTTCTTGCTTGCTTCCCTCCATGTCATGAGCAGGGTATCTCCTGTCAGGCCAGTCCCAGGCCTGGCTACGCCCCAGTGAGACCACACTGTGTTATCAGAAGTTCCACTGGGGAGACGGGAGTGAGCCAATGGCAGCGGAGGCACTCTGCGACCCCATCCAGTCTGGGGTGACCCTGCCGAATAATGTCCATCATTTGTTTTCATGAAATTCCCAGTGACGGGAATACTAATCTCAAAAGTTACATATCCTCAATGATCTTATCTTTTCATGTGTGTCTGGAATGACCCTGGTCGGTTAAACAAGCTATAACTAGCCTGAGCAGCAGGTCACTCCGGACGCCACAACTCACCACACAACAAACGGCTGTGGCCTAGCAACCAAACGTTAAACAATGGTGAAACTGGGTCACATGGGTTTTTGATATTTTTTTATTTACTATGATGAATTAGGCTATTTAGTAGATATTCGTATTATGGTGAGCTTTCCGAGACCGGCCCACATAATCGGCGCTTCCCAAGATTGTAAAAATGATGATGATGACGATGATGCAGATGGAACATAAAAACCTGCTGTCTCTCGTTGCTTAGTAATCAGCACTGAAGAACTGTTATGGCTGTCAATATAATGCATTCATTCTAACTAATGTTGACTTGGCATACTTGTGTCAGTGGGAACAATAGCGCTGCCACAAATATTGGTGGGAAGAACAGAACTGCCAGAAATTCAGAATGTTCATTTTTTTTATCGGGCGCTAAAACTGTAAAAAGAAATGGAAAGCAGTAACACTCGCGATTTTGTGTTCTTGACCCATCCATGTTGTTAATAGAGACACTATTCTCCCTCGGGATATACATGTCTACTTTATACGTGCACAGTTCTGTGTACATTTGTCAACATCAATGGCTTGTGGACAATAACAACCATATCAATTACATGTCCACCATTTTTCAATTGACACTCCAACACACATGCACACACACACACTTACACACACACACACCCCAAAATCACACCATCACCTCAGTGTCCTACTTATCATTATCACAAAAAGCTATTTCATCATCATTTCACGTATCCTCCCACTCGTGCATTTGCCCCAACACAACACAGCAAGCAGATATCCAAACATACTATGACCACATATCACAGCTATAGCTATTTCTGTCAGCCAGTCATGTGTTGTCATGTGTTATATGTTCTCTCACAATACCTAAGTGTTAGGGTCATAATACTGTAGGCTTCTTATGAAGAATGTGCTCAAGACCTATGTGGAAATTATAAAAAGCCACAGCAACAGCAACGCCCTTATGAAGAATTTCTAGAAAATCGGATTTATGCAATTCTCACGTTATGCAACATCACATTCGGGTCTCCATCCTCACTGAAGCTGTGGATTAAATGTTTGTTTTGAGATGGCGTACTGCTGCCATGTCGCTAAGGCCGGCTTATATTTACAGCTCTGTCTGAGCCCAAGAAAGGAGCTCAGCAATCTGTGTGGCACAAGTTTTGTTGATGACGATTACAGAGTCAAACTTGTCAAACTTACAGTATGATTAAATTACAGTATGTCTACCCAGAAACTCAGTCCAGCTGACCTGTTTTGTTTTTAAATTGGTCATATTTAAATTAGTAGTTACGTTTTTGTAAGATATTACTTTTTATTCAGTGACAAACAACTTTTTAATTGCAATAAAGGTGATATGAGTGAATCCAAATATAGAAACCAAATTAATATTAATAACGCTGTTCTATATTTCTAATTGCTACCTTTTTTCAGATGGACTTAGAGGTTTTTGCATCTTAACTCTTCATTTGTAGCTTCAATTATAGTATAGAGAATACTTTGGGCTCTTTTGTACTTCAATAACCACATTCTTAGTCTGGCCCCACCCGACTATTACTCTCAGCTCAATTGTCACTGATTATAGTCGGAAAACCCTGTTCGCTTTAGCGTTTGCACTGCCGCCACCCTGGATGGCGGACCAATCACAGACTTGTGGCTAAATGCAATGACGTTGAAGTTAAGACACCGAAATGCTGGGAGAGTTAAAACCCTTTAACCCATTTCTGCAATTATTGCAGGTGGTGGTCTGACATATCTGTTGAGTGTACCTGATGTTACGATCATATCTTGAATTATTTTATATCAATCAAATTGTAAGATTTATAGCTTTCTAACGGTATATAGCATGAAGAACAAATTTTAAGTTAAACATGTCAACAACACAACTTCCCCAACCAAGATGGTGAACGGCCCATGGGCGGGCCGTCGGAGTTTGAAATATTTAAATTATGTTGTTAAAGAGTTAAAGAGTTGTAGCAACGTCGATTAGTTAAAGCTGCACCAATTGTTTCAAAATCAACCCGAGGTCTAACTAATAATAAAGCAGCTTTACGACCCTTGTTTTCAATCTGTGGTGTTCAGTTTGCATTGCTTTCACAAACATTAAAATCAGATTTCCTCTGGACCACTAGAGCTAGTCAGGTATGTTGGTCAAGTTCGTCAGATAAAAGTTTCAGAAGTCAAAAAACTAATATTAGAATTGATAAAAAACCCTTCTGTTTAAAAATCAACTAACTCATTCATGTACAGTATTCTAATGTTTTTTTTCTCTCCTTAGTTTGAAAGCAGCTTAACCCGTGTGCATGATATCAGCATTATGTAACGGAGTGCTCATCTCGTTTTAATAAAGTGCAAAGAAGCAAAAATACCCATCGAAAGCAACACCATACTCAAGCAATCACGGACACAATGACCAACGCCACAGATAAATCCACCACTCTTAGCAGGTGGTGGCAGGGGATGGTCATGTGCAGGTCTGCGCCTAATACGCCGGGAGCTTTGCCTTCCGGCTCAGCTCTCTTTGCGTCGCAACGGTGCGGTAAAGTGATTGCAATACCGCTCCCGCTGCTCATATTCTCCGGCCAGTCTCCCGTTTCATTGTTCGCTTCCCCGAAGGATTAATTTCCTACCCGGAGTAGGCACGCCATCGGTTGTCTGCTGAGAACCATGGACTCAGATTTAGCAGTGCTAATTCTCATCGCAGCCGCTTCACACTCGGCTGCGAGCCAATCAAGTAAGTGCTGGAGGTCACGGACCAAATCATCTGCAAAAAGCAGCGATGAGATCCCCAGCTCACTAAACTGTGATCCCTCCCCACCATGACTACGCCTCGATACCTTGTCAAGTAGCCCTGGCGGAGACCACCCCGCACCTGAAACGAGTCCGTCTTACTGCCGAGAATCTGTACACAGCTCTCGCTTTGGACATGCAGGTATTGGAATGCCCTTTGAAGGGACCCCCACACTCCCGCAGCATCTCCCACATTATTTTCCGGGAGACATGCGCCTTTTCCAGATCCACAAAACACATGTAGACCCGGTGATGGGCATACTCCCAGGCCCCCTCCAGAACTCTTGCGAGAGCAAAGACCTGCTCCGTTGGGGACGGAATCCCCATTGTTGCTCATCAATCTGAGGTTTGACTACCGGCCGAACGCTCCTCTCCAGCACCTTGGAGTAGACTTAACCAGCGAGGCTGGCTCTCTACTAACTTTAAAGCTACTGTAGGTAGGATTTCAGAGTTGCAAAGAGAACTAGCTACAAGCAAGCTCCCTCTACAGCCTGTTCACATGCTGTTGTGAAGCCCATTGACAAACCTCTTGTCGCTACAATATGTGATTGATTAATGTGACTGACAAGAGGGGTAGATTCCACAGTCCAATCGGGGGAAAGAGGCCATGATTGGTTAGAAATCGACAAAAGGATGTCTATGGCATTTCTAACTAAATGTGTATCCTATCCTACCATGCATCACCTTTAGCATAGAGCTCTTTGTTAGTGGTAATGTAAAACATTAACGTTTCAGGTCTAACGCTGTCTGTTCAATCTCCCTCCTCACCCTGGTATCACTGTTGTGGCATGCAATGAGGACTTACTGTTAATAACTTTTTTCTTTTTCTTTAACAAAGTAAGTAACTTATTTCCCTTACCAGATGATTCTCAATGCAGAACTGCCCCATTGCATGTAAATCAAGACCCTCTACTCTTCTTTTTTTTTATAATTTTTAAATAAATGTTTTTGTTAGAATTTTTTTGACTGTTTGTCTACAAGATTGTTTATTGATGACTGCTATCATTTTATTTATTTATTTACTTATTCAGTAAGAAAGATATACATTTCATTATATGCATTATATGTTAGAACACACCCTTTTGGAATGAGGCTAAAACATGCTGGATAACCTGTATGATTAGGTGTGGGAATCCATTATGGAACAGCTGCACCAAAGAAACCTGTGGTTTGCACTCTTCAGAGAACATTTGTGTCTAAACGAAACACTGTAGTCAACTGTCAGTGCACAACACTAAGACTATGACGTCATCCTTTAGCTCCTCTGTTGATGTTTGTCTGTTTGTCAATAAGAACAGAATCAGTATTTGTGTGCACAATATAAATGTCCCATAGTCATGGCCAGCGGCACACAGATCAGACTCCTTATTTAAAAGATTTACAGAAGCTGTTCCTTTTCCTTTCTGTTAACTCTTTTTCTTCTTTAACAAGGTTAAGTGTTAAGTGTAATTCATTCATTCTTTCATTCTCGCAGCCGTTTGCCCTTGTGTCTAATCTCCTTTGTTCCTTTACAAACAAGCCGGCGTGGCGTAACTCCCGTGATCTGCTCTGAGCAGCGAGAAATGTGCAGGTGCCAACTTACTCGCCTTCACATTCCTGTCACGTGTAGGGAAAGCGGATTAACACAGATTCTCTTTCTCAAGTCAAACAGCGTGTTGTTGGTACAACGTGGGAATCTGCGTTGGACAAGCAAGCTGTGTCTTGACATGGATTATGATATCTCCAGGGGCAGAAGGCAGGGTTCCTTACTCAGATGTCGCTTCACATGCCCCACACACACACACATACATGTGCACCATTGTGCTCTCCAGATCCGAACACACTTGTAGAATTATTACTTGGTTATGTAATGTGTTACAAGAGCAGACGTGGAAGCATTCACGAGCAACGTGATTATCTGATTGGCGGCTGAGGGACCTCGTAGTAGTTTTGTGAATGAGCGAGTAAGGCACAATGACATGGCATGACTCCTATCTTAGCTCAAGACATTCAAGCTAAGATAAGAGTGGCAGCCCTGGAGCTCCAGAGCAACTGGCCTACGGCAACAGAAACCACGTCCGTCACACGAGATCTGCCGACAATGAATAGTATTTTAAATAGTGTGGAAAGAAGTTGGGTGGTTGTGGTGGGGAGTGATAATAAAGGGATTGGTGCATGCTAACGTGTTCATTCGCTAAGGGAGCAGTGCCTGATTCTAGAAGCGCTGTGATTGGCTGAGAGGCATGGCCTCACGTTAAAAGAGGGTTACTACAGTTCAATGAAGAATCTGAGATACGTCTGTAGGTGTGGTAATGGGGCCAACATTGTGGTGGGTTTTAAAACGTAGGTCTGTAATAGGAGATCATTCTCACCTGCGCTGCTAAACTAGCCTACAGCTTATGACATGGAGTGACCTTCGAACCACCTTCTAACGAAGCCAGATCTATTTGTATGGTTTATTTACATACCCGTGAGGTAGATTGAATGTGAGTATGATTTTACAAGCATTCTCAAGCACGCACTGTTGCTCCTCCCCTTCTCCTCATGTGTACCAGTCAGGTGTGTGGAGGTGGGAGGTGGAGCTGTCTGTGCACACCATTCACGGAAAATCCATGTAGGTTACTTTAATGGAAAACCTCACAAGGAAACCATGAAATTGACACGCCAGCTATACATTCATCTGTGGGAACATGCAGACATTCCCATGTGTGTGTCGCCCCCCTGCCAATTTTAACCTTAACCCTGACCCTCCCACAACCCCTCCAAACCTTTCAGATGACCTTGTGCTCGCTGAATGCTAACCATTGAATGTGTGGCTAAACAAAGGGCACACTGTTCCAACTATTGTAGGGAAAGTGACTGTAATGAGTTATTATTATTATTATTATTATTAAAGGTATAGTCAGTAATTCTCTAGAACGCTTGCTAAATTCCAACTCAAATCAAAACGAAACACCGCTCTCTTCAGCGCTCCTTCAGCGCTCCTTCAGAAGCTTTGGCCCACACATTGGAAACCCATTGCGAAGGCTAGTATATTGTTGTTGTGAGGTGCTGTCTGCACCGCTTTGTGTTCCTATTTATGGAGCCAGAGCTGTTTGAAGTACCAGATTATTGTTTCAGCATGCACAGAAAAGGGAATGCTTGCAGAACGCAAGTATTTGATTAATTTGACTAAATAAATCACTTACTATACCTTTAATATTTTCATAATTTCAGAGGTGACCACTTAAAACAAACTCAAACAACCAATCTCAAAACTATACATTCCCTCAACAAATAGCATACACATTGTACTATTGTGCTTCAGTACAGTTGCAATTGCAAACTTCTAAACCTGAAAAATGATACTGGGTTAGACTTGATCCCATACAATTATTTTATACGCATGTAAACATTGACTTTGGAGAGGATTTCTTATTCCCAGCATCACCACAACAGTAAGAAGGTATGCTTGTAACCTGAGCCTGAAATACATGTTGACCTTGAACGTAATTGTAAAAACATTATTTTGCCAACATACACAGAAACAGGATCAATGTACTCCCATACAATCCTGCACTCAGCTACCCCATTTTAAAGATGCAAAAGGCAGCATGTTGTAGGCAGCAGCTGAGAAAACCTTGTAGGCTTTTCATCTGCATTATACTGCATATACAGGTTGGTCCCAAAATATTCTTTAGCCGCTGGTGGCTGATGGTAAATCACACTACCTGTTTCTTACACTATAAACATCATCATTCCCTCACAAGTTCCACTGCTGTTGGCTGCCGAATATTGAAACGACGTCAACAGGGGTTCCTGGTAGTTTGTTTTAGGGATGGTGGGAATGGGACTCTCGATGTTTGTTTCTGGAGAGCACATGAAGTTATAGCAGGCCTCCACGATCACCTTTGTGTTCAGCGCCGTAAACAACTAGGGCTGCAAGCACTGGGCGGGCGCATGTCGGGGCACGCTGCCATGAGCACCTTTGTGTTCAGCACCGTAAACAACTAGGGCTGCAAGCACCGGTCGAGGCATGTCGCCGACTTGGTTCTGAATCGTCACGCTTTCGCGATGTCTACACATCATACATATCCCACATAACTGTTGTACATGTCGGTCAAACGTGCCGCAGAAGCTGCTTTGTTAAATGATAACTTCCCGTTGCCAGTAGGTGGCCCTCTGACTATAAGTTAATACTGGTATGTCCCTGTGCTCAGGGTGGCACTCTGATGAATAGATTAATGTTTGGTGCAGATATAAGAATGTCTACACACCCGTGTGTGCCAAGTCTCATGAGTTTTCGTACATGTTTAGGCCACCTGTGTGTGCTCGGGCCCTAATAATAATCACTAGGTGTTTCAATAGGGTCCTCGCACAGTGTGTGTGCTCGGGCCCTAATAATAATCACTAGGGTTTCAATAGGGTCCTCGCACAGTGTGTGTGCTCGGGCCCTAAATATACCCTCTTTCCATTAGGCACACACAGGTATTTCATTGCTTTGAAGAGCCACAGTATGGCAGGCCACGCAACCCCAGGCACACAAAACACATATACATGCACACGCACACACGACTCATTATCCCTGGTAACCACCAACACACCCCATGAGTGCAAATAGACAATGACAAAGTAAATAGAACAAAGCATTCATGCCTGCTAATTCCGAAAACCCTATAGACCATAGTAGCAGTGGCCCAAAGGTGGTGTACTGTGTGTAGGTTACCCATCTACAGTCACAAGCTAAAATATTCTCCACCCATTGTAGCTGTCAGTCCAAACCATCTGCTTCCATGCACTGAGATGTAACTATGTGGTTACAATATTTATTAAACCTTCAGTCAGCTCATACCACAAGCCTTTGTAGGAATTATGACCAGGTATTTTACATAGCTTCACCTTGGGCAATGCTACTATAGTAATAGTATTTTTTTCTACTGCAACGTTTCATTTCACTGAGTTCACTTCAGTGGAATTGTACTTGCTGCTTTATGCCTATATGTTTAATATATGTTTAAGTATGTAAATAACTTTTACAGGAACATTCTCAACAATATCTATGCAATAATAATAATAATAATAATAATAATAAATTAAATAACAAAATTATTTCTAACATTAATTTATAACAACTTGGTTGTATTAGTACATTTGTGATCCATCTGAAGGAGGAAAGAAGAAACACTTTGAATTGAAAGATTTGACAAGGGTCTGCTTATGGTACAGGAATCCTTAATTAATAAAATCACTAAAGACAACAAGATCTGAACTTTAGTTTGGGTGACATTTCCTGTCAGGTTTACAAAGACCCAAACTGGGTCAACCAATGGTAAACAAAACGAACTACAATTTGGCTTTGTACTTGGTTATGTATTGAACACACGCGACAGCGGTAAAAGAATGTGGGGGGAGGAGGTTCCAGACAATTGTTTTGATACAATTGTCTGGAAAATGCGACATCGCTCCGCATCACAATGTGATTGTATATAACACTTCCCCATTTTGCATCACTGCTTTCAAACCACACACAAAGAGAGAGAGAGAGAGAGAGATCCTCCTGTACATACGTACTGTACAGTATAAGCTCCTTGTCACACTGTCAGAGCCCAACCCTTGCTAAATACAGTACATCACACCTTGTTGCCAAGTACTTGAGAACCTACAGTACCCTCTCATCGCTATCAGGTGTCAAGCAGTTAAAATTAGCCCAAGTGATGTCTATCTATACCACTCCTGGCTGTGCCCCCTGAGAACCTTTACTGTACATGGTACCGTTGTCCAGCTGGAAGTCCCCTGATATGCGACACCAAAGTCAGACCAAGCTGCTTGTGTTTGTGTCATTTTGGTTTCCAATTGGGTTTTCAAAGAAAACCGAGAAGCTTATTAATCATGTTACAGTTAAGTCAGGTTTACCCGGAGTAACCAGTAGATCTCAGAAGTTAACGCCCATTTTGCCAGCACATATATAAACGATTCACTTATGCAGGTGTGTTCAAAAACCTCTTGCTTGTTCCCCTGCATCAGTGCATTTACAGTTGGCAAATCAAGATAGCATCACAAGCCGTCAATCACAGAGATCTTAAGGCTCTTCTGGGGTGCATTCAGTTTGCCTGAACACAGAACATTTATGGAACCATTTTAATTGTGTGACAGTTCATTTCTAGCAAAAATATTTGCTAGAACTGTTTTGTTTCCATTCATGTGAGAGACCTCAATCAATCGCTTTGTAAATATCAGCCATGTTGACAGATTGTGTTCTTCAATCCAAAACCAAACGCCTCCTCATTCAGTCAAATGTGTCAAATGTAAAATTTTTATGAGCACAACCCAGGCACAGACAGTAGGCTGTTGAAAGGTGCATTCCATAAAGTACAGCATGTTCAGATCTGATCATTAGTAGTACATTCTCCCATTTGGCACGTCTATTTTGTATCTTCATAATTACATTGTTTTGTTTAGATAAAAGGAGTCCACATCCGTTTGTGTCACAAGGCAGATAACAATCAGGTGGTTTGTGGGGAGGGTGCATATTGGCATAGCTTTGTCTGAAGTGAATTAGTTTGTGTATGCGTGTGTGCATGCGTGCGTGTGTGTTTGTGTTAGAGGAAAGTCAATTCTCCAAGCAATGTTGCTAAATAAGCCTATTTATTTTTGGGTAATTGACATGATTGAGAACTCAGAATGAATCCTACATTTTAAACTGAATAGCCACTTTACAGGACCACAGGAAATTGAATTCTTGAGAGAATCTAATGCGTGTCAGGTGGATTGCTTATAAGATGTCTGCTCTAAAAATGCACTGTGTACCAAGACTTCAGTTTAATGCTCGTGTTTTTCAACCCGTGTGTGCAATATTCTGTAAACTGGCCCTAATAACATTTTGTCCATAACATGTAAGTATGTTTCACATAACACGGATTGTTTTGCAGCAGTCACAACATGCACGACTACTGTATGGGTGAGAGAAGATATACAATGTATTGTAATTATGACACATTATGTAAGATGACAAACCAGAAGTGTAGGATTGGCATGCAATTCAGCAAGCTGAGCCAAATATAACCAGGTGTTGTTCACATTAATTTGCACTTTGCGGTGATCTCCTATTTAAAATATTTTGGACGCTGTTTTCTCACAACACCTTGATAACGTACAGTAATTATCTTAAGCAGGGTGTCAACTTTATTTGCTATAAATGATGATGATTGCCACCCTCATAGACTTTCCATTCACGGGTTGTTGAGACCATGTGAAACTTTCATTTCTGCTTTTTTTTCCCGGTGAGGGCATTTCACGTATATTAAAATGCCATCCAGACAGGAACTGCGACAACACGGATCTGTCTACCACTCTTAGCCTTTTGTAGTGGATCATTATGTGTGTTGTAACTCTGAGAGAAAAATGCTGCAGTCATTAGTTGTCCATTATTCAGCAAAGATTCTGTTCCCACAGGTTTGCATGAGTATTCCAGTAGCTACTGGCCAGTCCAGTCAAGAATATTTTATTCATGATGAAATGCAACTATGTACACTAAAATATATGAAACAAACGGATATTTATGTTGACACAATTGTGATGCCGTTGTTATCATTTGAAACAAATTAATTTGATCTAAGGTTGTGGGTAAACATGCTTTTATCTATCAGGTCAAAGTGAGATTCTTCTAATAAATCTATTAAATACTTATTTTACATATTCGTTAGAGGTTTCCCTAAAATGTGTTTGTGTATAGGTGTGCTACTATATGGCTTATGTTTTAGAGGGTTTATAGCATTGCTCATGATCATACAGTATAGTCGATAGTTTCACAAGTCCGTAGCAAGCACTCTCCCAGCCTCGTGATACCATCCTGATCTCACAAGCTCCAGTTTGACTTTGTTGCAGTCATTAGTCGGGACCCAGGTGACAGATATACGGGTTTAGCTGTGATATGGTGGTTCATCCGATCACTATTTCTACTTTACTTTAAGTAATTGAAGTGTTCAACCTTTTTAAGTATTTATTTTATACATTTGCTTTGAACTTGAAGGTAGCTTCACTTTTCCAAACAATTGATGGCTTCCCAGATGTTTTTATGCAGCAACTACCTGATCCAATATTTCATGTCGGATTGCATGCAGTTATGTGCACTGCACATGCCAGTTATGTTATGCAAACATATAGCGCAGAAAGTTCAATGTTTTCACCTTTACATGCCAAATCTTTTTGTGGACGCACAGTAAACGTGCATCTGCAACATGGAGGGAAATGAGGAGATGCTAAGCAGAATGACTCGACGCTCTAGACACATTTACATGTGTGAGCCAGCAGGGACTAAATAAAGAAATAACTGTTCTGTTTCAGCTACATATGAACCTCCTGACCGTCCGCCCATATATTTACATACATTACATACTTACTTCTTATTTACACACATCATTTGGCACAGTGAGTGTCAACTCTCAACCGCCCAACAATACCAAACCTTGATACTCTTCTTTGGCATAGTCAGGATTGGGAACATCTTTGCCAACCTCTGGGCATGCGCCAAGAATGGCCACTCTGTCTCTTGATCGATAAATCAAAGGCCCCAATGGGGGAAAAAAAAAAATGGCTGTCTGAGCACCGACATCTCTATCTCGCTCCTCTGGCGTCTGTGGGACTCCAAGCGCGATTCCGGGCCCCTGGGATACCTAGAAACTGCCCCTGTGGTCACTGGTTGTTTCCATGGTCCGTTAGCCCCCTTTCCGGACTCAAACGGAGGTACGTTGAGGAGTGACATGTTTGTGAATGAAAGGGCCGATGAAAGATGGCTCTGTGTCCAGAAATCCGAGCCCAGGAGGCCTTGAGCTCTTGAGAGCTTTCAGAGTTTTTAGCTTGTTAAAAGTGGTGGCAGCGACTGTAAGCTAATACACTTTTTTCCAAATTCACCCAATAACTCCGCGTGGTCCGGTCTGTTCTGTGTGTACACTGGGGAAAATAATCTGGTGTTGCTACGAAGCAGCACCGCCCAACACTCTCCCAGCCTTGGCAATATGTTTCCAATGTGTGGGGTGCGGAGCTTCTGAGGCAATACCCTATGGCATTGAAGGGAGAGAGGTGTATTTGTTTCGATTAAGTTCACACATCAACAATATTTCTCCAGAAAAACTGACTGCACCTTTAAGGATAATGCCTTGCTTATTTGTTATATATGCAAATAAGCCTGGATGCTACAGGTGAGACAGTTAGCCTAGGCCTACTGAAGGACTGTGGAATTCTGTAGAATGGCTGACTGCACCTTTAAGATGGGCTTGGTGGGGTGCAGAAGATGAGGGGGTAGGTGAGGACTGTGGGTGGGGTGGGGACTTGGTGGGCAGCCATGAGCAAGTTGGAGGCTTGGGGAGTGGGTTGCGAAGGGGACATAACTAGAGGAAAATACACAGAAATGCAAGCGTTGACTTGCATTGCAGGCGACCACATATCACAGCACGCAGTCACACACACACACACCACACGCACACACACATCACACGCACATACACACCACACGCACACACGCACACAGTTACAGTAACTCTTCAAAGCATCTGTGTGTTGTTGTGGTCTCTAAACTGAGACTGACATATTGGTATGCCCATAAAACAGCCCCCTAGGCGTCATGGAAACCAACAGCAATCACTTAATCCTGCTGTTGGTCTGAGATCTTGAGTGCAGCATTTGATACCAGTGATCATTATATCCTAATAAATTGCCTTGAAACACGTGTGGGTCTCTGATAATGTGTTGGTTCAGAACCGATATCAAAGGAAGGAAGTTCTTTTTTTTTGTCTTTTTTTTTGTCTTGGAGATTATGTGTCCGAGAAACATAACATTTGTATTGGGGTTGCACAAGAAAGTTGCCTTGGCCCACTATTATTCTTTTACCAATTGGTGACATCACTACGGACTTCAGTGTATATTTCCATAGTAGTGCGGATGACACACAACTGTTTATCTCCACTGAACCTGTGGAACCAAATAATGCTACAGCTCTTTTGTCCATAAATAAATGGCAGAGAGCTCTCAGAGAGACTGAGAGCTCATTCAAAACTCTTCAGCTTGGCTTTTAAAACTAACACTGAGAGGAGATAACACATTAGTACCGTATTAGCCACCATACACTGCCTACCAGTAACAATTAAGGTCCTAATCCTTACTTACAAGGCCCAAAATGGGTTAGGATATATTACTTAAGCCCTCTAGAAAACTGCATCAGCAACTTATCAGGAACTGATTTATTGAAGGCTCCCATGCAATGAGAGCAAAAATATTATATAATAATAATAAAAGCATTATTAAATGTTTATATTTTCATATAAAAATGGGAACAAAAGCAATAGAGCCCCAGCACCTTCTGTGCTTGGACCCATAATAATAATGAAAGCATTGCCTCACATTTGTTTGGTCTCTGTGAGAATTAATATTATTGACTCACGTTTGTATTTGTTTTGGGGAGGATAAAAAACCTAGTTTGTCACATTTGTTTGTTTTCCGTGACAAAGAAATCTCTATTATCTCATGTCTGTAATTGTTCAATGAGAAGGGCAAATGCCAGTTAGAAGGATAAAGTAAATCCACCTCCAGGGAATGGAGGCTCACCAGAACAACCGTTTGTCCAGCCAAGAAGTTAATGGGGTCCTCGCAGATTGCATCGTCCATCTTTAACATGCCCGTGTGCTCCTACATAGTTTATAGAGTAGAGTAAAAAGGCTTGCATCAGCAGTCATTCAAATCAACCAGTAAAGGGTCTATACCCGTAACACAATGAATACATGCAATATACACATATGTCACAATTAGCCTACATAACTGTCAAATGAAGCGTCGTCCATGAAGAAGATAAAGGAATGCGTCTGTGAGTATGACGCATTATCAACCGCAGGTCTAGTCCTATTTTATTTCAAAAGCAAACAGCCGTCATGGTAGAGTACTGTATGCACAGTGGTACACACTCTATATTAACTCATGTAGAATGACTCATTTGGTAAAAATGCCATAACACACCCTTTAGATTTGAATGGTGTATATAGACAAAAATGCACGCGCCCAGAGCAATCCAGCGTGCCACCTTCACCTTCATCAAGGCCCCAGAATGACTCACCAGAGAAGACGAGAATAATATTCAGACAGCATGCCAAACTTAAAAGTAAAACAAACAAACAAATCAATCAACCAATCAATCAATCAAAATATTAAAATCAATGTTGAAACTGTGAAATAATAAATGTGTTTGTGTTTAAACAATACATTTTCATATGTTTAATGCAATTTAAAGCTGCAATAATACAGATATCGTGTAGTATTTTTCGAGTGGAGCATCTTCCTATCCTGTTTGGTCCAACCCGGAACATGGTTTAGCTAATGAGTGCCCAAAGAAGTCACTCATTGCGATATGTCACCCATTGTGATGGCAAAATGTAATCTAAAATGATTAATCATATTCAAAATAGATAGATTATGCAATGTGTGAACAGTATACATGCAGTATTACTGGCCTTGAATGCTGAAGCACCTGTAGCACTGAACATTGCATGCAGGATGTCTGTAGTAGGTGAATGTATTGTTATGTTGAATGTTTTCTTTATTTAGCATATCCTCCGACCCAGAGTAATTGTTGTCTCAAGCTGTCCGTCCTGTGTGTGTGTGTGTGTGTGTGTGTGTGTGTGTGTACAGTATGTACATGCAGTATGTGAGGATCCTGCACTGATGAAGGGTTAGTAGTGGCTAGGGGGCGTGTCCACTCCTGCTGACACAGGCATGCCAAGGCGAAGACTTGTGCCACTGCTCTCTACCACCAAACACACCTGACTCCAATTACTAATCACCCACCATATTTAACACCCAGC
>JAODTR010077542.1:0-11436 GCA_025399935.1 Amblyopsis rosae | reverse complement strand
CTCTGTATGCTAACAAGGCTGTCACTCTGTATGCTAATGCTATAGCTCTGTATGCTAACAAGGCTGTCACTCTGTATGCTATAGCTCTGTATGCTAACAAGGCTGTCACTCTGTATACTAATGCTTTAGCTCTGTATGCTAACGGTGTCGCTACATGTGCTAACACTATAGGTCTGTATGCTAATGCTATCGCTCTGTATGCTAACAAGGCTGTCACTCTGTATGCTAACGCTATCGCTCTGTATGCTAACAAGGCTGTCACTCTGTATGCTAATGCTATAGCTCTGTATGCTAACAAGGCTGTCACTCTGTATGCTAACGGTGTCTGTATGCTAACGCTATCGCTCTGTATGCTAACAAGGCTGTCACTCTGTATGCTAACGCTATCGCTCTGTATGCTAACAAGGCTGTCACTATGCTAACGCTATAGCTCTGTATGCTAACAAGGCTGTCACTCTGTATGCTAACGGTGTTGCTACATATGCTAACACTATGGCTCTTTATGCTAATGCTATAGCTCTGTATGCTAACGGTGTTGCTACATATGCTAACACTATAGCTCTTTATGCTAACAAGGCTGTCACTCTGTATGCTGATGGTGTAGCTATGTATGCTAGTGCGATAGCTCTGTATGCTAACGGTGTTGCTATGTATGCTAACACTTTAGCTCAGTATGCTAACAGTGTCACTCTGTCTCGCAGGCGGTTGGTGGTTCAGTAGCTGTGGCCAGTCCAACCTGAACGGCAGATACTTCCAGAACCAGCCCCCCAAACAGAGGCACCAGAGGAAGCAGGGGGTCTTCTGGAAGGCCTGGAGGGGCCGGTACTACCCTCTGAAGGCCACGGCCATGATGATAGCCCCCGTGGAAATCGAGAAAAAAGCGTAAATTGGAAAAGCGAGATAAAGTGTAACGTAACGGAAAGGTAGCGAAGGATAGATCGATAGATTCTGGGCGTTTTCCCTTCCTTCCTGTCCTTCAACCGGCTGTCTCCCAGAAAGAAAGACCTTGTGACAGAGAGAACGACCCCTGAAAGAGAAACCTGCGTAAACTGTTGCTTTTCTCCTCATGGCAACCTTGACGTTTGAGGGCGAGCTGAAGCTTCCTCCAGAGAAAGAGGGAGACTCTAGAGGTTTGTGAGCTAGGTGTGGCCGGGGGGGTGTCCGAGAGCACATCCAAGCCACGAGGCAAGAGCCCCATGTGCTCGCCCCACCTCCTGCCCCTACGGTGGGGGGGTAAATCTGGGGCAAATACTGCTCAAGGCTTGTTCTGGCCTGTGTGCTTGGTGTGGCAGAAGGCATTTTGACATGTCGAGACTCATTGCCAGAAACACGGGACATTTTTTAGAGGTTAAGCGTGATTGTCTTCCATCTATTTTTTTATACGAGATTTCTTTCTATTTTTAAATTAAAAGCACCGTCAGCTCAAACTGCCTTTCGTGTATGTAGTGGTGCATTACACCACATGGTGCGGACGGATGTGGTAGCAAACGCCTACTTGTTTTCCGCAGACACGATGGCATTAGACTATAAAAGCATTATGTGTAGCGATAAAGCATTTTTAGAATTACACTTGTTAAATGTGTTAAAGTATTATTTTGGGATAAATGGCTCTTTAACTAAAACTACAATTGCCATATATGGCCAACAAATTATTCCAGTCTTTGTACGAATAATAATACAATTTGCCTGCAACTTAATTTCACCTTCTTTAGCTGTATGGTGAACATATTATATTTTGAAAAACTTAAGTCATATTGACTATCATAAGTCTAAGTGGCATATTTTTGTACATATTATTTGCAGGAAATTAATCTATTGTATATTATCGGAAAGTTGTCGGTTTTATTGTTTAAGTATCTTTGTAGTTTTTTTTTATATTTATATACTGTAAAAACAAAATATATTCTCTGGTGCTGCCTGTTTATAATTTATGTTTTATCTATCCAATATTTAAATGTTTTTTTTGGGAAAATAACTGATGGCGAAAGTGAGCCAATAAAACAGATTTTAAAAGATTTTGCTTTCTTTTTTATTGTATGATCTCACTGAATTTTGCAACAACTACTACAACATTATACCAAAATAAAATAATCAAATTATATTTTTAAGACTACAATGACAAATTAAACTGACCTTTCCGCTCTACATCTTGACCCAATGTCCTGACATATTGACACTTTCATCTACAGCTTGTGGTGGCACAGGAAGGCAGGGGTTAAATCAGATCTTGGTATAAGCCTGCCTGGCGTTGGCACCTAACTGAGGAATGTTCCCAACCGATCTTAAGCTCGCTAGACCTTGTGGCACCCTAGTGCAGATACATCCCAAAACGCAACAAACACACATCTTGTTTTAGAAATAGTTCAAATGAGACAATTATATATTCCCCTAGTTGTTAGGTATTTGAAAATAGTGTGGTTTCCTTTCTTTGTGTCATGAAATATTTAGAAGTGTATAAAGTCTTTGAAAAGATTCCAATACAATGTTTACATTTTGCTTGCATTTTAGTGTCTTCCCAATTCCTTTTGCAATATGAGCCACAAGCAATCGAAAGGAATATCAACTGTAAAGATATGGAAAGAATTGCAGGAATTATGTCTCATCTAAGGCTAGGGTTATAAATCCAGCATCTATATATTATTTATGAGATTGCTTGACATGCCTGGCTGCAAACGGACATGATTAATGGACGTTGAGAACAAACTTAAATAGTTTCAAGAGTTTCAACCTGCTGGTTCATCAAGTGGTACATTTCACTTCAGTTTGGTGGGTTGGTCAATTTAAAATAAGCAGCTGCAATAACCACAAAAGCTGGAATCGAAACGTGTTGCTTCTGGTAAAGGGAGATATAAATAAATCCCCGGTGATCTTCCCAACTTGGAACTTGGTTGAGGCCGAGCTTGTTTCTGAACTGGAAGAGTGATCTTAACTGTGCATGCAGCCAGTTTTTGGGAGGTTTTATTTAGAAAAGGGTACCTTAATCTTCATCTTATTCATTATACCTTCATTTGCATATTAAAAAGGTAGAGTAAGCAATTGTAAGCTAATATGCTTACTACATGAGAATAAACGGGTGCAGACCACACAACACAAGCTCAGCCTTGGCAATGTGTTTCCAATTAACGGGTTGTGATCAGGCGTGATGGAGCAGGGAGACATCTAAAACATGCAGGGCAGCGGCCCTCCAGGCCCGGAGTTGAAGAGCCCTGGTTTACATGTTGTGACGGAAGTGTGGACAGAGCGTCCGAGGCAACGCTCACTTGCCATCGCGTCCAGTTAGGACACGGTGTACCTGCCCTGCGCTAACCAGCAGACGACCATTACACTTGCTGGAGTGGAAGACCAGGCAGCTCTGATGTGCTGTTGATGTGCCATGGCATCAATCTTCTGACCATGCGCGGGGCGGTGGGGGAAGAGAAGGGCTGCGGGGAGTGTCCATCACAGGTTTCTATGGCAACTGTGAGATTGCCATGGCTGGTAACCGATTAATCAGCCGCTGGACTGCACCTGAAGAGACTCTTAAGCTATAAGCATTTGTAAGCGAATACACCCCGTCAAATTCACCTAAAATCTCCAAGCAGTCCACTAGCTGCCGGTTCTCTGTGCATGCAGAAAATATTACGGTACTTCCTTACCTGGGCTCCGTAAATAGAAACGTCAACAAAGCCGTACAACTACACGGTGCACCACAATAACAATAGCCTAGCCTTCGCAATGCATTGTGGGGGGGCGAAGCGTTCTACGTTAGCAAGCGCTCTCGATATTGACTTATACTTATAACCCAAGTGTTTATAATGCCTCTCTCGCTGTTTAAACTATCAGATCACAGGTGAAAATAATAATTGTTCATAATTATTAGTTATTAATAAATATGAACATGTTCTTGTGTGGCACTGCACACGGCAGGCTATCACATGCAAACACAAATCCAGTGACTACCAGAGGGCCACGGGCAAGATGCCACAGAGAGTACCATGAAAAGAATGCGATTCCATCATACATTTATTCAGCATCATGTACAAATTGTGTTGTTGGTGGTACAAAGCTGTTGTAAGACTCCAGTGCTCACCCATCTGCTGTGTATACTGCAGTAAAAAACATGTGAATACCAGCTTAACGGCGAGTCAAGAGGTACTTTGGCAAATATTAGGAAGTATGTCCTAGAAAGGCAATCCAGACACTACTTCAGAGATAGGAAGGGAGGGAGAAAGAAAAAAAAAAAAAAAAACAGTGTCTTGTCAACACTCAAAAGAATAAAAATCCATTAAAAAGACATGTTTATTTTAGACAACACACGTAAAATGAGGCAATGGAGGAAGAGCCCAGGGCATTTCTTCCCTTTTCCCCTCCCATCTTCCTCGTGCGAGTGTGTTGTACGTACATACATACTGTAGGGCTCTGTCTGCAGAGGGTTACGCGCATCACGCTTCATCTTACACCTCAACCCCCCCAACACGCACGCACGCACGCACACACACACCAGCAAATAAAACGAGGTTGCCAGGTGGAGGGGAACACTTTTAAATAAAAAGAAACCCTAACGTTTGGCAAAGCCCGTCATCGCTGCGTACGGTGAGCGAGGGTGAGCGATGTGTCACAAGGCCGAGCAACCAGAGGACATTTCATATATCTACACATATACCCTCTCTGCTCTGTCCCTCCACCCCCCTTAAAAGCAAACAAACAATATCTCCGCCCTCCTGAAGCCATAATGATGGAGGGAGAAAGAGGGAGAAAGAGAGAGAAATGGGCGAGGACAAAGAGAGAGAGTAAAAAGAGGGAGTACATGATAAGCGATATGTCCAGTTCATAGACACGAGGGTCTCTGATAGTCTCCGTGTGACTGACAGGGTGGGCATGCCAACGAGGGGGCTGTTTTGGGGTGGCGGAGAGCCAGCCTGACTCCCACCACCTCTCCCCCCACTCGCCCACGTTCCCGGGGCTCCTCTCAGAGGTATTGTTGTAGGAAGTGTAGCAGCATGATCTCATAGTGCTCCCCCGACTCAGGGCAGCGGATACTGTGTCGCTCGTTAGGGTACACCTGGGGACAACCAGACACACATGCTTAGATTAAACGTGCTACACCTGGTTATCTTAAACGTGCTACATGTAATTAGCTTAAATGTGCTACACTTGGTTAGCATAAATGTGCTACACTTGATTAGCATAAACCTGCGAGACCTGGTTATCTAAAACCTGCTACACGTGATTAGTTTAAATGTGCTACATGTATTTAGCTTAAATGTGCTACATGTATTTAGCTTAAATGTGCTACATGTAATTATCTTAAATGTGCTACACCTGGTTAGTTTAAACGTGCTATAAGTGATAAGCTAAAACGGGCTACACCTGATTAGCTCAAATGTGCTAGAGCAATACTTCTGATATTTATGCAGTATGTTAGTCGTTATAGCTCAATATACTAGAGAAAAACATGTTACATGCTACATGTGGCTATAGGAAACACATTGTTAATTCAATATGTATGAGGGCTATATAGTTGATTAGCTTAATATATGATAACATTAGTACAATACCTAGATATTTATGCTATACATCGCTGTACTCACATATATGGCTATATACTGTATGTGTGGTTAGCTCAATATGTGGACATGTTGGAGCAAAACTTACATATCAATTCAACACATTGTTAGCTCAATATGTGGACATGTTGGGGCAAAAATGTAGATATTAATGCAACACATGGCTATCCCACTAGTTTGACAAGTTGGGGCAATTTGTACAAATGTTCAATAAATAGAAGTTCAATAGTGTAAATTCATGTTTCATGGGGTAATCTTGTGAAGCACACAAAATAAGGATACACCTACATAAAACGAAGTAAAAAAAAAAAAAATAGCTTTAGACATTAGGGTTGGGACTGTTGGATGTTGCTAGACTATTTACACCATGGTGCATTGAGATTAAGGCAGCTGCAATGCACAGTATGTTAAACAATATTTAGATTTACATGATTTTGCTATGGGAGATATGAATAAGCATCAATGTACAAAATTAAATTTAAAGCAGGAGCATAAACAGAAATTCAGCCAAATGTGCATTTTGCACAGCATGTATTCAGAGCAGTTAAAAGTTTTCATTTGTGTCCCGTTGATCTAGATTCAGCATGTACGTTTAAATCAATGAGAACGTGGGTATACGCTTTATGATACGCGGTCATGCATCTAACATTCGCTACAACATTCAGTAGACGGCAGGCGTTGGTTCACCTGTAGCTGGTAGGGTTTCCCAGCCCGGATGATCTGTGACACCAAGAAGTTGGTGTGGAAAAAGTGAACGTTCTCATCCAGGAAGCCATGGAGGATGAGCAGACGATTGGGCCTGAAAGGAGGAGAGAGAACATGGCCATCAGAGCCGGTCTGACGCATAAGGAAACTAATTCGAAAACTAAAACGAGGTGGTCAGTCATTTCCCAGTTGAAATTTTCCTCAAAGTCGAGGTAGATCTGCCCCGAGTTCACAAGTAGGAACTCCGTCTTTGAGTGGCGTTTTATTGTATTGTTTTCTAGTAGGAAGTTGGAAACTCTCAACTTCTGAGATGTCTGGAACGCAATACCCCTGGTGGCCTCTAGAGGTGTATGTGTGTGCACGCACTACCCCTGGTGGCCTCTAGAGATGTGTGTGTGTGTGCACTACTCCTGGTGGCCTCTAGAGATGTGTGTGTGTGTGCACGACTCCTGGTGGCCTCTAGAGATGTGTGTGTGTGTGTGTGTGTGTGTGTGTGTGTGTGTGTGTGTGTGCGTGCGTGCACTACCCCTGGTGGCCTCTAGAGGCCATACTGTAAGAGATATGTGGCTTGACTTGGCCTGCAATCGCATACCTTTGCAAGGGTCAGGTGACATGCCTGCGGAGGTACACACGGACCCTGAACCCGTCTAAGCCTAGCATTAAATATTTTGGAATAAATGCAAGATGCCCTTACCTGCTGCTAGCAATACTTATTAAATATACTCACTGTATGTCTGCCCCTTGTACTGAATGTAAGTGGCTTTAAATAAAAGCGTCTGCTAGATTACCTGATTGTAGTCTCTCACACTGCACTTAGCCAAGGGCTAAACGCGTTCTTAGAACCTTCTTAGCTCCAGGCTAAGAAAGCTGTCACAGCGGCACCATCTTGACACATTCCAAAGTAGGCCAACCCAGACTTTAGCCTTGGGCTTGCCTGCGTTGTGCCCTTGACTGGGTCCCCTTGATGGGACCTGTCTTTAACACTCATCCTAGGTCTAAGTAAGCAATTTGCACTTAGCTGGTTTAGACACGTATTCATCATTAACAAACGTATCCTTATAGTTGTTGTAAAGGGGATTTATTAAGATACCCCAGGGTCAACTCATAGTCCGGAGCTAACTCTTGTCTTACGACTAGGGCTAAGGCTAGCCCAGGGCTAACTCTTAGCCTATAGCCCAGGCATAACCCATAGGCTATTAGGATCAGAGCTAGGGATAGCCCAGGGCTAACTATTAGCCTATTGCCCAGGACCAGAGCTAGGGGTAGCCCAGGGATAACCTCAGTGTGATGACTGACTCGCTAGGCAGCTTGTCCACGTGCAGCGCCACAGAGCCCTCCTCGTAGCCACGCTGGTTGTTCTCCGGCACATCCATGTAGCGCTCGGTGTAGCCAGTGTCGTACGCCATCCACACAGTCACGGGCGCCCCAGCGATCGCCACCTGTGGGTGGGGCGGAGACACTTGAGGTAAGTGGGGTGGGGGAGGTGGGACAGTGTGGCGGTCTGGGGTACAACACTGCAGAGCCGTGGGGTCGAGAAAGCGTTGTGGAAGTAGCTTAGCATAACACCTAGCTAAGCTAACAGGCTTGATCAGTTATAGAGCTGGAAGACAAATATCCTTCTGTCTAGCTAACAGCAACATGTCTAACCTGCTCCTTAGTGCAAGTAGCTGTGCACGTTGTACATTTCTCTGGATTAAAAGGTGGAGTCAGCGATTCTGGGATTGTTATAGATATTGGACACACTTTTTTTTTTTTTTTTTTTTAAATCGCACACAGGAAGAGCTGCTGCCTGAATATTGTGTGTTTATATCTTAAATTCGCACCTTTATAACAACAAAGAGATTACCCAAATTTAATTGATTTGCAAACAGTGAGCAGGTCAAACCAGTGTCACCTAAACTAGGCCTAGCCTACAACTTAACATGTTTGTTACCATGTTGTTTTTCTTGTTTCCCTGTGCACTCATTTCGCAAACCGCAAAACGTACTTCATGAGAAGTATTAGCCAACAGTGACACCATGTGGCTGTACAGGAGAACTGCACAACACATGCATACATTACTGTGACTGCTGTTTCACACTCCAAAGGGAGGGTCATAATGAGAAGGTGCTCGGTTGCCTTGACAGGTCTTACCAGGTGTCACTAAACTCAGTACGCAGTACCTGGTACTACCCTAACGTTTGACCAGTGGAAAACAAAGCTTGAGCTGGCACCACGCAGCAGAAAAGCTCCCCAATAAAACTAAACCTAGTGCTAGGTTGGAAGCCGGTAGCTCCACCTTCCAAGCTAAGTACGTTCATGGCATCCGTTGTTAAAACCACAGAGGTCCGTAGCCAAGTGTGGGGAGGGAGGGAGAGCCCTGCGGCACTGAAGGGAGAGGTGCTTTTGTTTTGAGTTCAGATATCATAACATATCATGTTTTTCTCCAGCGTTGCTGACTCAAGCTTTCAGGGAACAGAACGGACTCTGTCTCTGAAGCAGGGCGGCCCACCTTGAAGACGTTGGGTCTCTGGATGAGGCCCATGAGCGACAGGAAGCCGCCGTAGGACCACCCATGGATGGCCACGCGGCTCAGGTCCACAAAGTTGAACCGCTCTGCCACGTACTGCAGACCCTCCACCTGGTCCTCGATCTCCACCTGGCCCTGTGGGACACACGCGTACGCACACACACTTATTTAGGCTGCGCTGTTTGTAGTGAGGAATACATGCACGCACGCACGCACGCACGCACGCACGCACGCACGCACGCACACACGCACACACGCGCGCGCGCACACACACAGAGTAATATGTGCTGCGCTCCAAACACGTTAGATCAGATCCACCTTGTTGTCGTTCATTTCTATATAGTCTGCTGCCCTCTAGTGGATGAATTGCTAAGCATCCACACAAACAGTGTTTTGCATTGTGTGGGCAGTTAGCCAGCGCTGTGTCCAAGAAGGCTGGCTCTGCGACACTACTGTAACCCCACAGGCGGCCATCTTTACCATCTTGTTCTTGAGAGCTCCCTCGAAGTCCAGGCCTCGCTGGCAGGAGCCCCGGCCGTCCACCACCACCACGGCATAGCCCAGGGACGCCAGCGTGTTCAGACGGAGGTACTTCATCCCTTTGAAGGAGTTATTCACTAGCTGCACCTGCTCTCACACACACATACACGCTTTGCTGAGAGCCAATCTCCTTGGCGATGCAATGGTGTGGTGATGACAAGAGAGAACGAGTGGGGGAGAGAGAGAAGAGGAGGAGAAGAAGCTAGATGATAGAGAAGAGAGAGGAGAGGAAATAAGGAGGAAATGAGGAGCAAGGAGAGGAAATGAGGAGAGAGGAGAGGAAATGAGAGGAGCGAGGAGAGGCAATGAGAGGAGCGAGGAGGCATCTGACCTGGGGACCCCCGTACACAAACAGCACGGTGGGGTGCTTCCTGCCGGGCTGCAGGTTGTGAGGCTTGTGCACCATGCCGTACAGCTGGAAGCCAGACTTTCCCGGGAAGTCAAAGATCTCTGGCGGGTTGTAATTGCCGGGGCAACCTGGACAACACCACAGAGGGAAGGCAGGGAGTGTTTAACCCCTGATGGGAAGGAACAGACGCGCTGGCATGTTTCTCCAGCACCAGCAAAAAGTTGGGGAGGCATATTTGCTAGCTAAAAGCTGCTTAATGCTATTCAAACGTTGACTGTTTCAGTCAGGACAGCTGAAACATCTTCTGCTGTTAAAAGTCACCTTCTCTGCCTCATAACACTCTTTAACTCAAGTTTTCTATCACGTTCTATCCTTTATTCCTTAATTTCAATAAGGATGTCATTTTAGCTTCTCTCTTTTAAAATAAATAAGATCTCTTCCATCCAGCTCTTAGAAATTAAGCAATCGTTTTAGGCTATTGGTTGATTACGATTGCTGTTCACCTATTGACATGTACTGTGTTGCTTTGGACAAAAGCTAAATGCGTTACGTGTTAATGTCAATGCAAACAGACGTTTATCGTAAGCCTAAATCCCTGGACAGACTGCAAGCGATCTGCTCGTCCTCCAGCGCTTTGTAGCTGAACATTGTCGCTGTTAACTCGCCGCCGCTTCAAGCCGCTGAATCACATTGGCGGTCTCTGGTCGCTACATCGCTGCTGCACGCTTGCTGTGTCCGGGGTTAAGAGCACGTCCCTGCACTAATTGTCCCGCTACAGGACAAATAAATGAGTCCACACTTGGTGGTAACATATCTGCTCTGCAGACAGGCGCTACAATAGAAGGCAGTGCAGGCTGCATAAACAACAACAGATGTGGTGCATTAAACACAGCGTACAAACAGAATCATCCATCCATATGTGACAATGAAGCTAGTCGGCAAAGGCTTATTGGTAATACCCCTTAGATGCACAACGTCTCAATATAGTATTGCACCATATTAAATTAAACCCTTGCTGCATTAATTTCTGCTTTCAAATAAAGAGGAAGTTACAGGGGAATTATGGGACATATTTGTACACGTTTATAAGAAACGAACAAGCAAACAAACAGCGCAGAAGCCACAGAGCAGTAGCACCGATATATACACAATATACAGCTTGTAGGCTGGCAGGTTAAACAGAATCGATCATGAGACTCAGTATGAATCTGCCTCACCAATGTTTCTCTGATCACGAGCCGTGCTCTCTGCGGGCAGGGCCCATTCCACACACACACACACGCACGCACACACGCACGCACACACGCACTTAACAAAGCCTTATGCTTTGTTAAGGCCTCATGCTAGAGGCCTTAACAGGAGACTATCAGGCTAGAAATCCTTAACAAAGCCTTAATAAAGGCTTAACAAAGCCTTACCGGGGGACTATCATGCTAGAAACCCTTAACAAAGTCTTAACAAAGCCTTAATAAACCCTTAACGGAGAACTATCATGCTAGAAACTCTTAACAAAGCCTTAACAAAGCCTTAATAAACCCTTAACGGGGGACTATCATGCTAGAAACCCTTAACACACCCTTAATAAAGCCTTAATAAACCCTTAACAAAGCCTTACCGGGTGACTCCATCATGCTGGCCCAGAACTCGGGCGTTATGTGCAGCGGGTCGCCCTCTGAGCCCGTCAGCTTGTAGACGTGGACGCAGGGGGGCGTGGCCACGTTGCTGTAGTGGCTCACGAACATGTCGAAGTTCTGTAGAGAGAAACGGGGGGGGGGGGGGGGGGGTTA
>JAODTR010077531.1:0-15086 GCA_025399935.1 Amblyopsis rosae | reverse complement strand
TGGTCTCAGGATTACTGGGCGCGTTCGCAGCTCATTGCTGCCTCTCATAGTCCATTAACGGCACTATTTTTCAGATCAGGTATATTTTTCCGAGTCAACGGTACATTTAGCAAATCTGCGTATTACCGTAACCGGTGACGTCGGTTACGTCGACTAATCGTCCCAGCACTAATTTAAAGCGATGAACAACTTTGAAACGCGCGGTTCTTACCATCTCGTAGCGCGCACGGGAGCGTGCACTCTGGAAGCGTGTGAACTCTCTCCGGTCGTGAATGGTGATGACCAGTTTCCAGGCGGCCAGCAACAGGATGCCCACCAGCAAGATGCTGCCCACCACAGCCCACAGAACAGTCGTCGCGTCCGGACCACCGCCACATTCTGGTGCACAAGAACAACGTTAATCACATCACCGTCACGACGAATATAAAAGGCCTTTTATATTCCTCGACGAAGCCTTACACCGAGAGATACCAAACACCACCCAGCATCGCTACCAAGACGCAGAACTTCAGAGAATAAACAAATGAATTCAATAATGGAATGAATACCGTTTGTGAGTTCAGATTCTCGTGCAGACCACCAACTGACCTGGCTCTTTGAGCGCAGCGAGGACCGACTGTCCGTTTGCATGCTCCGAGTACGTGAACCTCATCACGCAGTCTTCTTCTGTCTTGTAGAGACAAAGCACAGTGCTGGGGTCCTCTGTGTCTGAGAGATTGGTACAAATACATTTATATGTATTACAAAAATAGAAACGGGCTTGAAAACAACAGCTTCAGGGGGAAGGTTCTGGAAAAGGAGAGCCAAACACTGCACATTGCCTACATTCTTTCGCTGTGCAATCATACTGTGTGCTGCGGAAGCATTTCCTGATGGAGGACACAGAGGTCTTAGAAGCCCTGGGTTTCACTATCGTCTTCGTCAGCCAAATATTTGACGCCCGCTGGGGACAGTGCGTTTAAGTAAGCCGCTGCGTTTCCCCTTCCCGCTTCTAATACAGCACAAGCTTCTCCTCCATTCCCCGCAGCTTCCGGAATGTACATGTGGAGTCCATTATGGCGGTCAAATAGCTCTGCTAGCAGGGAATGTTATGAAACTGCTCAGATCTGGGCCAGGGCCACAATGGTCCAAAAGAGAGGGGTCTTAAAATAGACTCACCAGTCTCCATGTCTGCTATGTACCGTAAGGGCGCTGCTTTATATACACACACATGCACAGACATAATTACTTCTCTCCTGCCAGGCTGAGAGTGAAGCTATAAAGCTTTCAGGGAATACCAGGACTGATGTGGAACAAATATGGACTCATGGCCCTATAGCGTTTAAAATGCACTCATTCATTGTTAAAATGTGGTTCTAAATTATGCAGACACAAATCATAAATACACTAGTTCTCCCTTTCTGCATATATCTTCAATAACTACAATGTGTGTGCATGAATACAACAATGCTTGTTAACTAGTGTTAAATACTATATATATATATATATATATATATATATATCCCACCTACAGTAATCATTGTACTGTGTGTGGAAGAGAGGGAAGGGATAAATAAAATTGTATACTTTAAAGGGAACTTTAATTTGGTTCTTTGAACCAAATGAGATGATAGGTTGGCTGCCTGTTACCTCAGGGAGTGAATGTGACCTTGACGATGAGAGTCACCCATGCTGCCACCACATAATAACATGAACATCTTGGCAGGGCCGCCCGATGTGGGCAGGCTCTGAGAAATAATTACAGATGTGTCTGACACATTGTCTCCTAACGTAATCGCACGAAGCTGTAGATCAGACATCTGCGTCCCAAATGTATTCATCTCCTTTTTAGAAACAACCATTTAGATCAAGACAACAAGTTCACCTGCAATGCTACTGAAATGTGGGTTCACTTACATACAGTACATTAGTCAAACTAAACTGTGGCCTCTTCGTCATTGCACGTGTAAATGGTAAATGGACTGCATTTATATAGCGCTTTTCTAACCTTTCGGCCACTCAAAGCACTTTAAAGTATTTTGCCTCACATTCACCCAGTCAGACCCACATTCATACACCGATGGCGATTGCTGCCTTGCAATGGCGCGACCAACCACCAGGAGCAGTTAGGGATTAGGCATCTTGCTCAAGGATGCTTACAGGTAGGACAACACCCAGACCACTAGACCATCCTGCTCCCTACAAGTAGTGTGTGAGAGAGGGTTAAGACATCACTGGACACTGGACCAAATGTTGGCAGGGCTCTACAGGAACGATATTGAAATGTCTAAAACGTAATGAAATGAAAAGAGGCACGTAATGGTCGCAGCCAAACCTTTGCACATGCCACAGATGTTAATCGGCGTCAGGCTGTGGAGAAGGATTGTGTACGGAACAGAACGTTGGCCTACTTACTGAGAGTTTCCACGGTGATGATTTTATCTTTGCACAGCCGCTGGCAGGTCTGGTTGTCAGCAAGGCGTCCAGAGTTGAAGAGCCGACATTCAATGCACTCCCTTGAGTAGACACACACATTCCATTGGCGTTACATGCGTCTTAGCCTTTAATTTATCAGTCAACTGCCCAGCGCTTACATCTAACATTCTCAAAGTCTCAACACTGGCTACATTTGTACAGTTCAGGCCACATTCATTAGTGTCTTTTCTCACGCCACAACTTATCTCTGACCCAAACATTCCACCAAGGGTCAAAAGACTTTAAGTCCAGTATTCAACGTGGACAGACCCAAACCAGAACCACATGTTTATGCTGACAAGACAGGCGTATCTTAGACTAGACCGTAGACAGACACTGAACGACCCTCAAAGAGGGTGTGGGTGAGAGATGTGGGTCAGAAGGCGATGCCCGACCCTTCACTTGGCTAGGTCGCAAATGGCACTCCATGTATGTTTTAACATCTCTCTCGTGACCATGTACAAAGTTATGGTCTGGTCACCACTTCTACCAGGGGTTTGGACCATGATGAAAACACGGTGGGGTGGTCTGGTCTTCACAGCTTAGTGTTCCATTCAACCGGGCAGTGTTGAATCTTTTTAACTGGAATTCACAAACCTTTTTACCCCCCAAAATAGTGGATCCTAGCTCAAAAATAAATATTGCCAAGTTCAAATTATCTTAAAGAGCCTCTTTGGACCCCTCAGGGGTTATTATGGGAGTTCCTCTATATTGCAAACCCCTCTGTTCCCATACAATAAACATGTTAACCCTCCCTGACTTTACAATAAACATGTTAACCCTCCCTGACTTTGAACACCAACCAGGTAATTTAGCATTTATCCAAAGCATACAATTACAAGTATTACAAAGAGGTAAGCATCCTGCTGTAGGAAAACTCTAGAGGTGCGTTCAGAATTGGCAAACAGTGAATGTTCATCAAGAAGATCGCTAATCGGCGCTCTTCTCCCCCCTTCCCCTCACCTCTTGGTGCCGCAGGCATCTGGGCAAGTGGGACACTTCTCGCAGGTGTCTCCGAAGGCCCCTGGCTCGCTGCAGTGACAGCGCCCGCACACACAGCCGCCACGCCCGCTGCAGATCTGCCCGTCGTCCGAGACGCAGGACGCCGTCTCCGTGGAGCAGTGGCAGCTGTCGCCCACATAGCCGGCGTGGCACTTGCACTCGCCACAGTGGCACTCTCCGTGACCTGGGGCCAGCGCAGGGGGGAGCAATCAAACCAGATCAAACCAGATCAAACCAGGTCACACTGCTGACACAGCTGCATCACGATTCTTAGGTTACACACACACGTTCAGCTCTGAGAAAAGGAAGACATTGTTATTAAAAAAGGTGGCGTGGAGTCATTCTGGTTGGTGATTTTTGACCTCAATCAAAACAAAAACAATGGATGAGGTTTGAGTGTTATATATTAACAGCACTCCAAAATAGTAGATTTATTTAAATGTATTTATTTATATTTATTGTCTATGACCCTGAGGCCAGACCAGAGGGTGTGAGCTGTCACAGTCAGTAGTGATAACATAGCCTTGTTAAAGCAGTGGCATGTGCAGAATAGTGTGTGGAACAGTAAACATTAACAATGGTTCCAAGGCCTTCCACAAAGACCACATTGTTGTATGAAAGCTTTTACTACCATCACATGGAAGGCGAGGGAACAAGATCACAGCCTTAGAGAGAAACACAAGCTTGATCTTTATGAAAAAACACTACATGGTCAATATCAGAGGAGACGCATCTCACGTATTTTAACCACAACAGGGTTGATGATAATGTTCCAGAAATATGTCTGGTGAACATACACAGTCAAAACTCTAGTGGGCAGCAAAATAACTTTCAACATGATCTGCCATTGTTATGGTAGATAGTACAGTAGATAGAACAGTAGCAGTTGTAAAGTCACAGTCTTCCTTATGGAACTTGGTGATGTCTAATGATTTAACACACTGGTTTCCCACAGTGTGAGAACCACTTATAAATCTTATAGTTAAGTCTAATCTTCTGGGAGGAGAATGTGTATGATTATGAGAAGAGCCTAACATTACAGGTTGGTATAAACATGGTCAGGTGAGAAAGATGATGGACTGATATAGTCTATATATCCATGGGCCAGCTGTACTAAGACAGTGGCAGTGTTCTGTAAGTATATGGATAGCTGTGTGAAACAGACACACAGGAATATGGGTTACTACTGCAGGGTAGACATGCACTTAAGTCAGGCATAATAACAGACACTTAATCTCAGAAAGGCACAGTGCAGATGAATAGTAGCAGTCAGTATTGTATAATACAGTGTGTGGACACATTGCATTGCATACAAACACAGATAATACAGATAAACCTTAAGTATGTCTCAGTTGAGAAATATTGACAGCTTAAGAGCTATGTTTTGAAAAGCTGGAAAACTGAAGCCTGGTCACACTAAGCTTTTATGGTTTGTGGTTTAAAACACCATTCCCAGAAGTTGGTCACTAGACTCTTTCATGACGACTTAGATTAAACAGAACCGAGTCACAGAACCAAAGCTGTACATGTTTGCTGGTCTCAAGTGAATTCAGAGATTGACGCTGGTTTAACCAATCGCATAAAAATATCATAATGCCCCCTTCAATTTAGCTAGTGTGTGTGGGAGAGGATAGAGGGGAGTCCAATGCTAGCCTAATGTTATCCTAACATTACCCTAATGACCCAATTATGATTAATTCCACCCACTGAATGGAAGGTTGGACAGAGACAGTCAACAAAGTCAGAAAATCAAGTGGAATCTCTCCATTCACTCCTACATGCGCATCTCTTAATACAACAAAAGCTCAAAGCAAGCAATTCATTACGCCTTCAAAAGATTATTCAGCATTAATACAATACACTGGGTTGATTCATAGTACGTTTATGAACTGTCAGTCTGAATCTCAAGCAGTTTAGTCAATGTTCCCTCTGTTGAATTACGCAAATATAGACGGTATATGGCCAGACACATGGAATTATTTCATTTAGCTCCTTACTGTTACTGTGGCTTGGAGACAAGTCATTGAGCTATCAAGTAGCACTGACAGGGTATGTCATCTATGAAGTATACTGTATGACTCTGCCTTCAGATCTATAGGTCCCTTCTGAGAGAAACAATTCCACTGCTCTATTTCTTTGCATATGTGGGTCTGTTAGCTTGCTGTTATGATCTAGTAGAGATAGAGAGACAGTGTATACCGTCATACATGGGAATGGAAATGATTAGCTCTCCCTCCCACACTGGTGTTACTGAGACACTAATTCCCTGGTGGCATGTGGGTCACTGAGTTCGTTCACATCCTGCGCCATTGCTAAGGGCTTGCATTACATTAGTCCATCCATATTTGATAATAATAATGATAATAATAATAATAATAATCATGATTATTTTGGTAATTATTGAAAGCACGATTAATGTGATTACTCATTGACTTTGGAAAGATGCTGCATTTACTGCACCTATAAAACCTGAAACAGATGAAAGCAACTTCAACTATGAAATATCCCTTAATACTTTCATGATACTTTTCACTTTCACTGTGTGCAATAAGGCATATAAATATCATCTAAATATATTAAAGAAGTTGTAGGATGATTCAACCAATCATGAGAGATCACAAGGCACAGTCAGCTGCAGAGGTTTATAAGAAAACTGCTTACACTACCCTAATGGGAGCTCTGGCAAAACCATAAACTCCTAGCATCAAAACACCCATTTAGAAACCAGTGAATTCATTCAATAAATACCATGTAGAAATGATGGGGATCATGTGTGTAACAGCACATCGTTTCTATATGTTGTTTATTTAATTCTTTATTTAATTCTCTGGAACAGACGACACAAATAAGCTATAAACAAGCAAATCATTAAAATCATGAATAATGTGAGCCAGTGTGAATTCAAGGCTTTCTAAGTGCGCTTCTCGGACGTCTGCTTGAAGCGAACGTGTCTGGGAGCACGTCTGCCCAGCAAAACAGTTATTAGGCATAAGACGTCTCACATAATTGTGTTTGCTAGTGGTCTGAGGGAAAGCGTCAGGTCATCAGATTGACTTAAGGACCCCACAGGCTGCCGCTTGTACAGTGAGGTGGTGCGCAGAGTTCAGTAAGACCCTCCCAACGTTGACCAAAGGAGCGAGGCACTTCCTCAAGTGGTGGCTAAAGTCCAGGCTGTGTGAGACACCCAACTGAAGACACACCCTCCAACCCATACTGCTGTTTGAAGCCCAGCTATACTCCCTATGCTGGCAGCTAGCTGGCCAGATGAAATGCCAGCATCATTATCCCATGCATACAGTATACTGTACATGTGGTGCATGGTCATTTACCCATCCACACGGAGAAGTTGAACTCTAAAGAAATACAACCCTCCATACAGATATTAGGTTTAACATGCATATATCCTGGAGGGCTGACAATACTATATTTGAGTCTTATTATCTACCAATAGACTGCAAAATGCCCTTGAGGTTTAAAGAGTTTGAGATGTTTATAATGCCTTTATCATATGCAGACCATACAACATTAAAGATTACACTTAATATGTAATATGCTTCTGTTCTTAAATCCAGTAAGATTTATGAAAGGCAGTGTACTTTGAACATTAATTAAAGCTGGGTTAGTCCAGATATAGATCATAGAGCATACACGCCTTGGGAAAGAGAATATTGGAGACCTTAGAAAGCAGAACAACAAGTAAGCCGGAGTGCACTGGTTCAAAAATGCACAAAAAATATAGTATAGTATTAGTATAGGTGAATTGTCAACCATCTCACAACTAGCTGGCTGGAATTTGGTTGCAACATGGCCTTCTTTAAGCTGTAATATCTTAATGGAGCAATACTTACCCAGTCAACACTAGTATAAATGTGTTTCTAGAGCCTTTGGTAGTGCTGCTTATCGATTTACATTTATTCTGACAATAATTACTTTGTTTTGGAACATCGCACCTGGTGGCCATTAACAACACTGCATTTTAAGCATTTCCTTACTGGCTTGAACACAGCCTTGGCGGTTCCAGCTTGTTACGATACACAAGTATGTACCTGTAGCGTAGCCAGAAAAAAGACTGTGGGTGTGCCACATCAAACACCACCATTACATTATTTGGTAATTTTAACCGTCAACGTGCAGTCATTATTTACGTATCAACTAAATAAAAAATAGGCATAGGCCTACAAGGGTCACTTCACGTCAGCGAAGTTGCACACAGACTAAATGTGGTTATGGATGCTTTTTGATGAAAATAAAAGATAAAGATAATAATAAGAATCTACACTAACACATCATACCGCAAATGACAAATCTGAAATGTTATTGACAATCTACCTGCTGTACCTGCAGTAGTAGTTGACATCTTCAAACGGCAAAACGGTGCAGTTAATTAATTCGAAAGTCTCTGTATGTTTCCTTTAAAACGCCAGCGAGCATGGTTGCTCTGTTGCTGGAGTGTATCCCATCATGTCCACTGTTGAATAGCTTGTAACAAGCAATGCGATCAAAATACGAAGTAAATGGGGAGTTCTTTTTAATTTAGTTAAACTAGTGTCGCATTAGCTGCTGAATGTGTTGCATTTACAGGTGTCGTGCCCAAAAGTGATTGTCCGATAAAAAGTGACCACCATATGAAAAAGTACATTTTATGGTTATATTCACACATTTTAAACTGGTAAAAATGCATGGATCAATTATAATCTGGGCACAGAGCAGAATTAACTACCTACCACTGACAAAGGTAGGATTAGGCCTATATTTGCACATTTTATCTGCAATAACTTTTAATCGGACAACCACTTTTGGGCACGACACCGGCTACTACTACTCCTGTGTGATGCTTGCAGTGGCAGTCAACGAAGTTGCGCACAAACTATACTTTTTAACTGTGGATGATGTTGTTTTTGATTAAAGAAACTTAGAACAAACAATTGGTCAATTATAATTAGTAATTAAACCATAATGGCCTACAAAACCTTCTAGCAAGGCTATAAGAAAACAGTTTCTGCCTTATATTTCTGGGTGCGCCAGCTGCCTCTTTGGGTGGCGCAGGCACACCCGTGGCCACGCCAAAGGTACGTACGTGTGCAAGCACAGACAAACACATACCCATCTTCATTCTTTCTTAAACAACCATACCAGATGCACCCAGTGGTGACAATATGGCACACGACAGCAGTGGTTCATTGTAGAAACTCAAGCGCACCACTCCCAAGCCAGGAGAGTAATGCCAAAACAGATAAGGGAACAGAAGCGATGCTTTCATGTAAACACACTAGCAACTGTCTGAGACAACAAAACAAAAGTTTCCACAGGTGTCTAAAGCTTAATTGAAAACACAAAACAACTTTCACCCATTCTGCCCTGAGATATTTCAAAAGTGACCCCATGACATTTGACAAAATGTATAATTGAAAGAGTGCAATAGCTAGAGTGAAAAGAAATCACTAAATATTGTGTCTCAAAAATCCCCTTACATTCTCTGCTTGCTCATGACCTAAAGAACACAATCTGTTCTGTTGATAAGATGACAGCTCACAGAGGGTTTTCTGTTCATCTCTCAACTCCGCAATTTCACTGTTACTGTGATGTGACCTTGCTACAGAAAGACGCTACCTCAGCATTCTCAACTTTGGTATCATCGCTTCAAAATCAGATTGACAAATGCCGATGGCAAATCTCCATATCTCCACTCTCCATTATAAAATTAAATCTTGGGAACCTGTGGTCAATATGAAAAATTGCATTTGTTGTGACTAAAGAGGTCTTGCAAACCACAGTGTCAGATTTAGCACATTGCTGCAACATCTGCTCAGATAATCCAGGCTGGAATCGTAGCTTCCAAAAGCTCACAGGAAAACACTAAGGAAGGAAGTAAAACTGTCTGAAGAAATGCAAGTCTAAAAACAGCTCATGGTAGTTGCATGGTTCACAAAACACACATCTATAAATATGCAGGACACAGATAATTAAAGATGATGAAACGATGGACCAGGAACTTTAAAAAGGAATACTCATTGATGTGTGTCTGTAATTACCCTTTCGGTTGAAACCATTGTTTCAAAAACATGGCTGGAGCCATCCCATCATTCCCTACCCTTTTCTCTGACACCTGCACAGGTGTGTTTCAAACATCACCAGTAAGCTGAAACCTGGGGATGCTGCAGTACCATTGAGGAGTGCACCTTTAACATATCTTATCTTATTTTCAAGTGTGGCTTCATGGATTATTGATTTAAAAGGGGAACAGCTGTCTGTAAGACAACAGCAAGCACTTCCGACTACATTCCATTAGTTCCAAATACTTTTACACAGAACTGTCTTGTAATGGAATGTTATTCTACAACATGATCACATTCTGTAGACCTAATTTTATATCGAGCTGAAGCTTAGCATGTGAAATTTGTTAGAGATAATCTTGTATTTGGGTTATCTCTGGTGAGTAGCAGTGTGTACATGTGTGTATGTGGTATAATGTGACTCTACTTAATCGTTTTCCCACCGATTCTTCATCATACTTATATTCCTTTCTGCCAGTATTACCTCTTACGGTAAATCCTTCAAAAACGTAGGCTGTTAAAATAGTGCACAACTAGACATGCCACGCTGCTATCACCAGGAATTAGCTGTCACCAGGGAGTACTGTGTGTATGTGAGGGGCCATCATTTAAAAGTGCCACTGCCAACAATACGATTATATTGGTGTACAGGTTGAAGACCATTACGCCTAATTCTAGACACCTGCTTACCTTAAAAGTGCTCACAACTGAATGAACATATAGTGGTTAAATTGTGTCATTACAGTTGCTGACATAGGATTACATGACATGGCTGCCAGACAACAGTAATTACACCATGGCAATTAAATGTTACTTTTATATTCACCATGCTCTACCAGCCAGAATATGTATGTCAACAATCCTTAGATATATTTAAGTAGCATATATTATAAGTGTAAGGTCAAACATACCCAGTGATTATCTCCCAGTGATCTGACTATGGTACCAGCACAAGTAGACAGAGCCTGTCATTTGTTCAGTTAATTATTTTGCTGAGTAGCCAGATCGTCTGTTGGCCAGCCACGCCATCCGAAGGCAAGTGCTGAGTGTTATGTCTAGAGCAGCCAGGGTCATCTAATTTCCCTATACTGTCACTGCGATGCATAAGCAATGTTACTGTCACATAACATACCCTATATTCTACCATGATTCTTCATCACAAGCTTTCTTTTTCTTAGAAAAGAAAAGCCATGTCAAACATTTCATGATGCTTTCCATGCCCTCACACCAAAGCAAGAAGAATCCCAACAGGTCCTCACTGACAATCACCACATTACATGTAGTGTTTGCCAGACAAATGTCCCTAATGCATCTAAAAAAGTGGAGAGACTGTCCAAATAAACATCCCAGCTATAGACACACAAGTCTTTCACTTTGACAGTAATGTCAACAAAAGCAGAACTACAGCCCTTTTATTTAAAGCTGTATAGACAATATTGGTTTTATTTGTGTTTTATGATCATGGCTATTCACTGAGGTACTGACACTGCTCTATTGCCATGAGCGGAAACTATTTTTTTTTTAATCATTTACATTTAAAATCTGTAAATAAAAAAGAAGAGACGACATAAAGCAGTGAAGTAGACTACATGTTTGGACGAAGGGATCTACATCCAGGCAGGAGCATTACATTTTTAAGAAACCACCCAGATGCCTGAAGTGGCTATAAGCCTCGGGGACTTTACAGGAAGCTTAGAGAATAGGCTCTGATCCTAAGTAAATTAACGTCAAACACCTCGTATCACGATATGGTAGACAGTGATAGGTACAGCAAATACCCCAATATCTATTGCTGCTGTGTAGATCAAACATAACAGCCTGTGTCAAGAAAAAAACTAAAACAATGGCACAGACCCCTATAACCTTAAACATCGTCCTTATCCTGAGAGCAATAACCCTAGATAATTTGCGTGACGCAGACATGATCTATGTCTGTAAACCCTCCGTTTAATGGATATAAAGGTGGCCTGCAGCTGTATGCCAATTCATTACATTCTGCTCTGAAGTACTGTACTGGTCTACAGACATAGCTGTAGACTATCACATTTTGCAGATTTTCACACAATGAGTTCCATAGTAGCCACAGTTCAAAATTAAACCTCCATTTACATAATATGAATAGATGGAATGTATGCAGTCAGATATCAACTAAAACAAAACCTCACAAATGTGAATGCTATGCTAGAGTCTGGGCTGAACTGGCAGCTTGTCATGCAGACAAAATACATCTAAATCCTACCAGCTCCTAAATATTTATTTCCAGTTACTATAGGTAAAAGCTAAATGATTTATACTGAGAAAGGAATAAGACGGAGACAGCCCTGTGGGTATTTGTCTGAGACAGTTGAGTCGGTGGATGGCAGATGCAAGGGGATAATCCAATGTCTACTATCCTTGAGGCTCAGGAATAAACCCAGGTGTTCTTTATAAGTATTAGCTCCTGTAGTGAGTTGTATTATAGAGTCAAAACAATCCTCAATGGAACACTGAGCACTCATAACATAAACTGTCAGCAATACTGAAATCCTATTGTACTGGAAATTATTAAATCTCCATCCACGCACCATTGGACCCAGCGCTGGCTTTTAACGTTCTGCCGCTCTAGGCAAGACAAAAAAAATGCTACTTTGGGAATATAGACAGTGTAAAATAAGATTTAGCCTAAATTCACCAATCTCCTTGCTTTTCGCTACACTATTCTATGTGCGTGCTGAAAAAAGAATCAGTTAGCCTACTTCTACCCAGCTCTGGCTCCGTAAACAGGAACGTAAGGTGGTAAACACCGCTCACAATAACAAATAAGCCACTTGTTATTGGCTTCGTGATGTGGGCCGGCACTGCGGAGAGATATTGTTTTGATTTGAGCTCAAAGTTAGCAAGTGTTCTCAAGATCGACTAACCCTGCCATACCTGTAACATAACAAATAAGTTTAATTTACAGCTTTACGCTGATCTGGAGCGCACAGCCAATTGTGAAAATGCCGCCTCAAATTAGTGCCACCCTAGGCGGCTGCCTAATCTTGCCTAATGGGCGGGCCAGCCCTGATTGGACCTCTGTTTGTCTCTGCTTCAGTGATATATACGAGTGCAACTGTTTGCCAGTAATGCTCCTCTTTCATAGTATTAAATATACAAAAGAAAAATATATCCTGTTCAAGGTAAGGTCACTAAGATGGTCCTTGACATATGGGTGGATAATGTATATGGGATGTTTTCCCCATACACAACAAAGATAACAAGACTTACATAATTTAGTAATTCGTTACATTTTTGGTCATCCTTCTGATTTAACAGAATTACAGTATACATGGTGTATTTATGACTATAAACAAATTACAGGAACATTATTACCTAGCAACACAACTCACAGGACATCAATTTCATTGTAGTAAAGATTTTTAACACTTCTACAGAGCTCTGAGGCTGATGGCTTTCTGCCAAGTCATAAATGCAAAACACACTCGCTAATCGCTGTGTGTTCAGTTAACAACGTATAAAGCACTGCTACACACCATACACATGCTGGAAATCCCAAGCATTGTAGATACTGTGTTGCTCTGACCCTTCAGCTATAGTCTCAGCAGTATAGCATTTAAACAAGTCTGGTATTTAGAAAGGGGTAATCCTTGATTTTGGCACCAGAATTATTATTGAGGTTGAAACAATCATTACAAAAACATTGTCACTTTGGTTTGAAACTGGGTTTGGATTGAAAATGCATGCGCTGCACTATACTGCTTGTGTGTTAAACTCACAAATTAAAATTGTTGAATTTATGTGCAAGAAAAAAAGTTAAGAAAATTCTTAGAGATTAATAAAAAATATAAATAAATTATGCAATCATATTATTTCCTTTGTAAGGCACGGTATACAGTATATCAGTACTCCATATGTATATGCAAGCCTGTTGTAAAAAAATGTCTATAAAGGCTATAAATTAAACTAGCAGTATCCATGACCACAAGTAGATTAGATTTCAGGCCGTTGGCACCACACTTCACAAATCTCTACATTGTGACATGCTTCAAAACTGTTTTCAAAGTTTCAACTGGCATTTTGAGAGAGAAAAAAACAATCACTCAAATGTTGCCAGCACTTCACATTTTTTCATGTTAGCAAATATGACAATTACCTGTGTTTGAACTTGTCCAAGTTACAGTCAAGGCTAACAACTTCTCCACTAATCTGTCTAGTCTTCTGCTTCAAGGCCGGGGTTTTTAAAAACATACAGTCAAAGGAATGTGAATGTGCCATTTTGTTAGCCCAGTGTCCATTTTCAAAACAAGCAGAGAAATCATAACCGAACACACTCACAGCCCGAGCAGAGCTTTGCAATAATGACACTGAGTCATGACTGTGCCAGACAAAACATTCATAAACACATATGTTCCAAATTTACTCTTTAACAGACATGCATGCAAGTAGTGCACACACACACGCACACACATACACACGACAGAGCCTTGATACAGAATATTTATTTGTAGGGTAAAAATTGGGTTTTTGCAGAAATATATGCAAAATAAAGCAGACATTTTTCTGGCAAATGGTAACTGTTGAGAGCTTAGATCATCTTTAAGGGCCAGCTGCAGTCGACTGAGGACTACAAAGACCAAATGTACTGAATCCTCAATAAAAAAAACAACCCAACCCAACCTTGCATGCCTTATCTGGATAGGCTCTTGACACACACATGTAGGTATGTGGGTTAGCCACATCCGTCTCTCTCACACATTAAGTAGTGTCCATAAACTGACCTTCCGTTGCTATGCATTACAGAAACCTAAACTCTTCCTTTGCCAACTCACCATTCACATCTCCACAGAGGTTCCTCTTGTCTAACATAGAAGACACAGAAGGTAAACCAGATGGACACAAACACAGGGAACTGTGAGGATGGCCTTGGAGAAGATACTATAAACATTCAGAGACAGACTCACAGTCACACCGTCAGCTGACATTGACTTCCCTGATCTCCCCATTGCCAGCAACCTCTTACACCCCACCCATCTGTGCTAATAAATAATGAAGACACTGGTTAATCATTCTCAACAGTGACAGAGAAATAATGACAGAAACTCTCTCCATCCTCCACCACTTCCCCTTCCCCCACACGCCAAAATGTTACTGTGTATAAGTTTCAAACCTAATGTCCCGTGAGAGCAATTTCACCTCGACAGGTGGCCGGAAAGGCTAAAAATGTCTTTGCCCCGACTGACATCAAAGCTGGGAAAGTTAAGTGAAGGACACATCAACTTTATCCAAGCTGCCACAGAGGTTAGCTGGTAGCTGTTGTCACAACACAGTTGAATGGTGCGAGGATAAATCCAGTGAGGGAAAAACATTTGTGAAAGCCTTCGCATACACTAATGTGACAACATACACCATCCACCATTTGCCCAGAAAGTCTTACTTAGGGCAGTGGTGGTGGTTGAGCTAAGAGGTTTTGGCTGACCAACAGGTCATTTCACAACCCCCCCCCCCCCCCGTCATCTAGCCAAGATCACTTGGCTAGATGACGTGACACAGAAATGCCGTTATTTGATTGGCTGTAATGGTTTGGGCAGCGCTGTACAG
>JAODTR010077510.1:0-15090 GCA_025399935.1 Amblyopsis rosae | reverse complement strand
AGCACTACACCAGCACTAACCAGTATGAACCAGCCTGGACCAGCACAACCCCAGCACTAACCAGTATGAACCAGCCTGGACCAGCACTTCCCTAGCACTAACCAGTATGAACCAGCCTGGACCAGCACTACCCTAGCACTAACCAGTATGAACCAGTCTGGACCAGCACTAACCAGTATGAACTAGCCTGGACCAGCACGGAATTCATGCTGGTTTATGCTGGATTTTTTAGCAGGGCAGCTACGTCAAAGAAAAGGGAAATAATATGGGCTGTCTGTGAACCATACAAGAGATGCACCAGATAAGGTCCTTCTTGGAACAGAATTTGATGGAGGCTGCATGCTCCAGGAGGTACAGTATATTGTGTATGTTGGCTAGAAGAGAGAATCAACAACGTCTGCATCAACATTGTGGTAGGGCTACTATGTAAACATTTTTAAAAGGCGCTGTAAAAGATGTGACTTATTGAAGATACTGTACTATACGCCATAGTAATGTTTTGTTATTAACGTTTACAGACGACAAAAAGGGCTTAAAGAACGAAATACAAGACATACCATTGGACGTAGAGATAACAAGGGGCAGGTGATGAAACCGATAGACAACAAACATACATGAGGCAAAGAACACATACTGAAACTGAAAACATAACCGAACGACACAAGACAGACTGACTTGGGCAGACAACAGACCGCAACACTCTGGGTCTAGCAGCTAACGTTTCTCAATGTAAGATTATGGGAACTTGCCCCCGGCAGAAACCAAAGCAAGGCTCCCCCACAAGCACATGTCACTAATCACCTCAGCCCCCACCACTCAAGAGATATGACAATCAACACTGTGCACATAATTAGGACTGAACGTGCTGCTATCTATAGTGAGCCCAGGTCTATTTTTACAAAATACTGTAGGCGAGTCAGGATGACAGAACTGAATCTTTAAGGAAAAGAAATGTGTGTGTTCCTTCCTAAGACTGAACATCGCTTTTGTGGTATGTGCTGCAGGTATTGTTAAGCTAGCTATACTGTAGTATGCTTGGGTGACGCAGAGCAGTGTGGTTATTTTCCCCACTCTCCCGCATCTAATTGTTAGGTGTGTCAACATGCTGGCCAAATGTTGTTCAGATATAGATAGCCATTGTTCTCTGTTATTCCATTGCTTCGCTGATGGCTTTACTGTGTACAAAATGGACGTGTTTACAGTATGCTGTAAGACCAAGGGCTATCAAGGTCACCTGTTTGAACTGAGTTTGAGCTCAGTCATACAGTATTTGCACTTCTGCTGAAATGTCATTCTGGAGAACGCTTGCTAACTTCAAGCTCCTTGCTAACAAACTCCTTCAGAAGCTCCGCCCCCCCACACAGTAAAATGCATTGCAAAACCAAGCGGTGTTGTTGTGAGCGGTGTTCGCCACTTTGTTAATGTTCCTATTTACAAAGCCAGGGCTGAGTAGAAAAAAACACGATGTTATCAGCACGCACAAAAAAAAACGGTAAGCTCGCGGAATGCAAGGAGATATTTGGTGGATTTGACAAAAGTGTATTATCTTACAATTAGCATGCAATACTGTAGTTGACTTTACCTTTAATTGCTCTTTACATCTATTTTAATCTGACTGCAAAAAAAGCTCAGCTAAACAACCATACGAGAATGTTTACTTGCTGTACATTCTTACCCAGCATTTGCACTCCGCGAGTCAGTCCGTAAACGTCAATCAACGCCCAAAGGGGCTCCGCGGTGCGGACCCCGCTGAAGAATAGCATAGGGCTGGACTCGTTGATGCGGTAAAACACGCGACCCTTCTTGTCTGCCCAGAAGGCGATGACGTTCCCCTCGTTGGCAAACTCCTCGGGCAGGGCCTTGGCCCAGAAGCCGTTTTGAGAGACCAGGTCCGGACAGGCATACTTGGGCAGGTTGTCAGGGTTGATCCTGGAGGGGTCTTTGGAGGTGAAGCCCAGACGCAGTGCCCCGCTCCAACAGCACTGCTTCTTAGTGATCTGAGGAAGACAACGCTTTGTGAAATATTTACTATACGCACACTACTGTACAGGAAAACATGACGACTTTGTGAAAGGATAAATGCATTGGTATCCACATATACCATCACTGTCTTGATTCATTTGCATAATGGAGGTGGTTTATTTTTAATTTTATGAGTTATGTGGGCTGTCTGCCCCGGCATATAGCAGTTAAAGGTAAAGTCAGCTATTGCATGCAAAATGTAAGCTAATACACTTTTTGTCAAATTCAACAAATATCTCCTTGCAGTTCGCTAGCTTAAAGTTTTCTGTGCGTGTTGAAAAAATAATAAGATACTTCTACACGGCCCTGGTACCCTTTAACCCTTTAACAAATAATGCATACATAAACTGTCAAACTAGGATCCAGCTTATTATGTTGGAGCTGTATATTTGCTCTTGTCTACATCAACGTATTCAATATGTTTTCGTTACATTGTGGTAGCTGAAACTGTTGGCTGAAGCGATGTAAAGGAGAGAAAGAACCATTAAGGAATGTTCTGGGTTATTAGGTCCGGTACTGTTGGAACTCAAAGATAATTTAATTTGCGCAGATGCACAGACATATTATTCACTGCCTTTCACTGTATTGATTTGGGATATATTTAGATGCATTTCTCGTGAGCTTCAGTGAGCACTACACTGGCACACTCTCCTAGCTTAAACACTACATTTCAGTTTTTTGTTTTCAAAATATGTTTGGAAAATCTTTATCAATATTTAAATCTTCACGAAATCTAAATGAACTTGCATTTAGCAGATTTCTCAAAAAAAGGGAAGGAAACAAATAAAGCTGCAATTCTCTTTTACGGATTGTCTTTTTCAATGAAGTGCCCTCCTGGCGAGGTCTCCCTTAAGATATTCCCTCTTAATGTTTCCTGGTAAAGTAAAGGTAAGAAACAACAAAAAACACCCCCGTGACAGAACTGAATCACTCTAGATAAGTCGTGATATAGTTATTTGTTGTGTGCATTGCTGTAACTACAGCCTCGAGTAGAATACCTTGAGGCGAACTTGCTCGTACAGCGCTATAGGCCTGTTGCTGAAAGTGATGGCATTGCAGAAGCTGGCCTGTCTCTTGACAGTCTTCTGGGCCAGATCCATGACGATCTGGGAGCCCTTGGCGCTGGGGTGGAAGAGGAGGGGGCTGACAGCACACTGGATGGACAGGCAGCGCTTCGGCTTGTGGTGACATCGGTGGGTAGTGGACGGGAATGGGCCGCCGAGCGAGTCTGTGGGAGGTGGGAGGAGAAAGGAGAGGAGGTGAGAGAGGAGAGAGGAGAGAGAGGAGAGGATTGGAGAGTGGAGTGGAGAGGAGAGCAGAGGAGATAAGAGGGGAGGATTGGAGAGGAGAGGAGAGAGGAGAGAATAGAGGAGAGGATTGGAGAGTGGAGTGGAGAGGAGAGGAGATAAGAGGAGAGGAGAGGAGAGAGGAGAGGAGGAGGAAAAGACATGAGAAGCAAAAAGAGAGAAGGATACTTGGTTATATCACTAATCCTAAATGATAGGTGGAAGTCTAAAAGCTCAAATCCATTTCTGGCTGTTTACAGTAGGAATATTTCATCGTGGGTTTAGCAAGACGCCACGTAGTGTACATCAGACATCAGAGCTCTGTGTAATGCCTAATCTAACATTTCTGTGTTCTCTAAATAAACGTAAGCCTTTGTTGAACATCTGTGGCCACAGGAGCATTAATCCAATGAGCCGTATACTATTAGAGCCCCTCAGGGCAAGAAGCAACTGCCCGTGACGTTCAATCACATTTTATAACCACACCAAAGACAAAGACGGTTACGCATGCACTCAAACTGATTTTAAGTATAATTATTATATTTATATTATGAACCCGATGTAAAGCATTCTTTGGGATACGTGTCCACGAAGCCGTGAGTTGACCGGCTGACATATACTATAAGACTATAAGCTTACTCTCATATTCACTATTATTTAACTATTCATCTCTAACTAATGTGTCTTCTCTGAAAATCCTGTTGAGAATTAGAATTTACGAGAGATTCATGGTCAAGATTTGGTTATAAAATCCATAGAAAATAAATGGTTTGCTGAAGAATGGTGGCTCACATAATATGTCCCTTGATACCATCAGCACTAAAGCAGCTACTACAGAACCCACTGCTGCTTTCTGCTGAGCCTAATGCACCCAGTAAGATACCCCACAATTCATCTAAATAGCTGCGTTGTCTCATTATCTATAACTTCAAGGCAAACTAGGATGGTGGATGGTTTTTCTTAAAGTATGTTGTTGCTGGTGTCAAGGAAAATTTGACAATAAAGGTACACTCTTCAATTATGTCATAGTATATTGTAGTATGTGCCACACATTGTATTTATATAAACAGCACATGGCTACATGCGCAGTGTGTATGGGTCTGCTCTATGCTGACAGGTATCTGTGAGGAACAATATCTGGTAAAGATTCTGAATTGTCTCCCTGACCACCTTGCTAATGTGTCACCTTAGCAGACGTTCGTTGGACTATTCTAACCAGATCTTCAAGAGATCTACTGCAACACACGTGGAACTTTAGGGCACACAGTGAGCTAATCCTACTGGACAGCCATCCTCTGCATGTGCTCATATTATTCTATATCCGCTATGAATACACAGATCGGAACAGAATATTTCCACTATGAGATCAGTGGCAGTCCAATTCTCCTTTCTAATGGCCGATACGGAAAACCGATCTTTGTTGTTCATTTTATGGCTGTCAATTCACCATTAATTTAGTATGAATAATATGAATAATATACATCAAAATTGAAATATCGTCATCGGTTTTGGTCGATTTTGTGGACTGGAAATCGGCAAACGGTATCGGCCAAAAAATAAGTAAGCCAGATCGCTGCATCACTAATAACAGCCTGGGTTAACTCACATTGTCCAGGTTTCCACCCATCTAACCTGCCGCCATACTGTAACAAGAGCCCAGTCACCGCCCTTTGTCTCAGACGGAGCCACAGGATGGCAGTCAATGAATGTCGCGGCCTACAGGGCAGATTGTGCTGAATGTATTAGCAGCCGGCACATCCGCTAGCCAATGAAAACAGGGTTAAGTGTGAATCCACGTTTCTAAGCAACCCCCCTTTCCCCTGCGCGCGCCTGCCCACATCAAAAGGTCTTGATCAGCAGACTCATTCAGGCTCTAGCTATCAGCAATAGGACAGATGCTGCTTGTTTGCCAGGGTACAACAAAATGACATAGTCTGAGAGTCTAGCCATTGGCAGCTTGGCATTTGTGTCAGTTTATCTGGGAGTCTATGCAGGGCGATGGCTGTTTGCATATACAGTATAGTTAGAATAACTGACAATTGATTCAAACTTGTGTACAGTCAGTCACTGTGTTGTACTACTTAATTCAAGGTCTTCCAGGCACACGTATATGAACGTTATGAATGCTGGATTACTCAATTAATCAATAATATAAGATATACAGCATATGTGGCTGGCACTAGTGTAAAGGTGTCATTGTCTGTGTCAAGTATACCCAAATAATCGCCTACACGGTCACAGGTTGACCTGAGTTATATTCGGGGCAGGCCCAACCATTCACAACTATTTGGACCTCAGCAGTGGTTTTGGAACATCCCCGCGGTGAAAACTCTGTCTGCCAGAGCTGTATATACTCTGTGTTGTTTTTCCACGTAAATCATGCCAAGAGACAGTTTGCAGTAATCTGACTCGTCCTAAAGCTAAACAAATAAATCCAGATTTTTGCCCTTTATGATTCCATACACATGTTCAGTTCTGTATAGCCAGTTAATACAAGTTATCTACTCCAGGGTGATCTTGTCATAATCATTCCCTTTACACATTGTGGGTGGGTGTAAATGGTTACAAGCTCAAACACTGCACAGCCTAACACCCAAAGAATGGGGGGAAAACTCAAACTGATGTTTTCTGTATGCTGTAGCTCCCTGTAACCTCAGTAAACGGATGATTATTTAATACTCTGTTGTGCTCATGTTCAAGACATGATTAATCACCTATTATATCATCACGGGTAAGTTAAATCGAAAATCTGCTTAATGCAATATAATTACATAGTGGAGGCTCTCTTAATAAATGTAATGCCCAATCCAACAATATCAACCTGTTGTTTGTCTCCTCCTGGTCCAGTGTTCAAACTAGTCTAACCTTTTCCACTATGAAATGATTGCTACAAGGACAGCTTGTTCCTTTCTCCGTACTGTTAAAGGTCGCATCAGCAATTACATCTACTCACAGACCGTTATGTGTGTGAGCAAAAAAACAAAAACATATATCTGGTGTTTCTACTAGGGATGGAGACAAATACAAATACTTTATTTGGATTCACAACACTAATGTGTGTGTGTGTGTGTGTGTCGGGGAGGGGCGTTGGTGGAGCTTCTGAAGGAGCACCCTATGGATTTGAATAGGAGACATTTTTTGTTTTAATCGCACTCAAACATCAACAAGCTTTCTCCAGAATGACTTCACCTTTACACTGTTAACCATTACAGCACGAAACACCTGCAATGTATGAATTTGAATACTAAAGATAACAATTTAGAAAAGAGTAGACAGAAACAGAATATCTTCACATTACACAGTTCTATATCTCTGAGCAAGAACACATTTTTTCCACATGTACATCTATATGACATCTACATTATATGACGCCACAAGCTGTGACTTGTGACTGTGCACGTGTACACACCCGCTGTGTTGCATGCATGTACACGTGTCAATTCATCTGTGCAAACTCTCTTTTAAAATGGTCTTGGACGTGAAAACGGCCTGTGAACAGCCTCTTACGGAGAACTCCCTTCTCTTGCTGTCCCGGTACATTCAGTGACAGCAAGCCGCCATGGCGCCTGTATTGCTCCCACCACGGCAAGGCCTCTGTGTGTGACTAAGACCTGTCATAGCCTGATGAAACATCTTTGTGTCAAGGTGTAAGTTTATCTGTTGCTGCAACGACACCTGAGAGCCCAACTCTTGAGAGTGGGAGGTAAGGTGTGTAGGTATGAGCGAGAGAGAGAGAATTGTTCATACATTTCCGTCAAATATTTCTGCTTTGCATATTGGCCGGCCCACTGCAAAAACTAACATGTAACAGTGAGATAATCTTGTTTTTAGATTTAAAATCTACTTGGACTTGTTTCTAATATAAATGGCTTTAGTGACTTAAATTAAGTAAATCTGCAATTAATTTAAGAAATCTTATCAAGTGAATTTCCCTTACTGCACTGGCAGCCAAAATTGCTTATTTTAAGCATAAGAATGCTCATAACAAATATATTTGCACTTATATTTGATAGGGCATTTTTTGCAGTGCATTCAGAGCCACATATTTTTTAATGCCTTTTGCTAAGAGATGATTTACTATTTAAATATGAAATGCTGTAAAGTCTAGGTGCATTTTCTGCTATTGGATCATCATATACAGTGACAGTCTACTGTACATAAGACGTGTTAGATGTGTTAAAAGGTACCTTCCTTGACTGTATTCTAGCATCTATACTGCAAAAAATGCCCTATCAAATATAAGTGCAAATATATCAGTTTTGAGCTTGCAGATTCACTTAATTTAAGTCACTAGATAAGCCATTTATATTAGAAACAAGTCCAACTAGATTTTAAATCTAAGAAAGATTATCACACTAAATTAGATATAGTTTTTGCAGTGAAGAGAGTTTATAACCCAGCTTTCTGTACAGGCTTAGGGGGAAAGGAAGATAGCTTTACCTTCACCATGGAGACAAAATGTATAGACATAAAAAAATAACAGTAGATCTATGCGGACATACTGTACCAAGCACACACACACACACACACACACACACACGCACACACAATCAGGCATGCGCACACACACATGCACACACACTAAGAAGATTAGTGGTTTGTAATGTGTAATGCTTCAGTCTAATGACGATTATAAAACGCCATGGTTGCTATACACTATATTTCCATAAAATATATTTTAATTATGATCACAAAAGAGACCATATTATGTTTTCTACTACCATTAATAAATAGCAACAATAAAAAAAATGTCAGCACAAAGAATACATGAAGTTAGAAATACCTGCATTAATAAGGACACTTTTTTCATGTTGTTACAAGTTGCTTGTTTCTATGTATTAGATGACCTACAGCGCAGTCACAAACATATTGATGTTTACATAGCTGAGGAAGATGTAGCTATTCAATCATGCTCATTCGTAAGGAAATTATGGTTCAGACTGCAGTAGCACAGGCTGTGAAATTAATAGTACAATAATATACAGTAGTGCATTAATCACGCACACTTCCAAAAGCTTGACAGCATAAAGCCTAGAAGCTTGACAGCATAAACAAAATGCCTATGTTCTGTTAGAGGTACAGTATTATAGTACTAGGACTATATACGCAGTACCGTGTGCTGTACATAAATCAATGTTTTGTTTTAGAATAGATTTTTTAAATCCTGTCTAATATCAATAATCCACTTCATTGGTTGAATACGGATGGACAAAACACAGATGTTTGAAACCATATAGGCTCTGGGATAGGAATATTTTCCATTGATAGTAACTGAAGATATGTAAGCTATTCTACACACAGTGAATAGAGCGGTACACCCTGTCATGCCAGCACATGTTGGTAGCAAGCAATCAGGTGGCTTCTTGTGCTGCTAGGCAACACCATGACCATGACACGTCAAACACGTTGGTCTGGATAGACTAATTCAACCATGAATACATCATGGGTTACAGCCGTTTCCATAGTATCCTGCTCGATCTGTTGCAGATGAGGGCCACCGTGATGTTATAGGCCTATTCAAGACAAAACAATACTGGCAGTGCTCTATCCCCATGCTAATCAGCTGCAAAGGAATTAATAATTCAAATCTTGCCGTTAGGCTGTGGTACCCTGGGAATGCAAGGTGAAACGAAGTGCTGATGGAAGCGTGGATCTGGCTGACATCTTCATTGGCTGCCCATTTATCCCATCCAGTTATACCTCAGTATAAAACCCAACTGGATTAGGCACAGTTAGCAAGCCTTTTCGAGCATGACCCTGCATTCTCAAAAATGCTTGCTAACTCCGAGCTAACATTAAAACAAACTCCACACATTGAAACGTATTGCGAAGTCAAGCAACTTTGTTGTTGTGAATGATGTTCACCACTTTGTTTAAATGTTCCTATTTACAAAGCCAGTGCTGTGTAGAAGTACCAGATTTTTTTATCAACACACACGTTGGGGCGTTAAGATTAATCGTTGTCAAATAAAAATTGCGATTTTAAGACTTATGATTAGCATATCGCAAGGCATGCGATTTATAAGCACGTCTGACCCAGGTTTTTACGTTGCTCATATTCATGCCGTCCCCCTTGTTTGACGGTCATTCTAATTAATCAGAAGTGCGGTGCTCCTCTACAAGTGTACATATCAGAAATTCCCCAAGGCGACTGCATACGTTCACCAACAAATGCATGGCACGCAAGGAAACATTATTGGGAGTTTTGTAGAAGGAATGGCTTTGTGGAAATATTAGTCCAGAAGAAAAGCAGCCCAGGCTATTTCGGGCATGAGACAACAATTTGTACTGCAACTACTGAAGCTATTGTAAAATGTGACGTGCTGGGATGAGACATAGACAAACTTTAACAAAGCAGCCAGCGTTCGGTTCACAAGCCGCATAGATTAAAAAAGTGAATGAACTGCAGGGTTTGGAACTTCCGCGTTGTATTCATTTCTCAGAGATTCCCGATTGGTATGAAACTAATCAAATTAGGTTGATGCTGCAGAGACTAGCATGCTCACACAATAATGCCACCCGGCCTACAAGACGTGTGTCCATCTGTTGTAAGACCCATATACTTCTGTGGACACACAACGCTGACACGGTCGAGTGCTGTAGCTGCTCGTGTATACGGTTACCTCCCCTGCATTCAGGATGGTGGAACATTGTCTTTATATTCAATGTTATTAATTAATGTATTTTCTTTATTTTGTGCCACTGTAATTTTGTTTTTGTATTTAGTTTCTATTAAAAGTGTAAAGTGTCTTTGGGTCATTGAAATGGGTCGTCACCATCATCATCATCATCATTATCATCATCATCCACTGCTGTCTGTAATGGGCTTCACCCATGCACATTACAAGCATTCAAGCCGTACAGACTGTGGGTGACAACATTTGCATCATCCACACCATGCTAAAATGACTATAGAATGTCTATATAAAGTATAACTGGGCCTTTACACAAAATATTTCACGTGTACAGTATACAGTACAATGCATTGAATACAGCATAAGAAATAAATATTTGTATTAACTAATTATTTAAATTATGTATGTAGTCCACCATAACTATAACAGGACTTCATTGAAAATATAATCTTTGTATGGCTTAAACAAATGCATATTTTTCATTGCATTGAGTTACAGTACACATTAGACAGACAAACATGAAAGCCAGACACCATGTTGTTGACTGGCCCACATTCAGTCAATCTGGAGCATAAAATAATGTTCCCACACATTCATAAGAGACCAAATTATGCAATCGAGTCAGTCAACGTTGTTTCAATCTACACCTGCGAGTGTGTTGTTCTAGAAACCTCAGTGTCACCTCATACTCATTTCAACAGTAACCTCAAATGTATTTATTATACAATAGTGTTTTAATTTTCATAGATGTCATGTCATGTCAAAATCATGTGTTAAGTCTTGTGCACGAGCACTACAAAATGCTAACAAACAATGTCAGTGTGTAGTGACTCTGCATTGTACTGACATCCCTTGAGGGACTCCTGCACAAGTTGTATTGTATACTCAAAGTAAACTGAAACAGGTCGGGTTCCTTGAGCAGTAAAAAGCAGGGGAAATTGCTTCTTACAGATCTTCTTTACGAATCTTTTCATTTTTATGCATGCCGGAATATAGAATACCACGATCAGGACCGTCAAATAAAAGTTTTTGGTCATATTGATGCACCCACGTCTGTTAACAAAACATAAAACATATTTATAGAAAAGTAATATTAATCTAACAAGCATGAACACCACTAAAAATGCATGCAATTTGACTAAAGATACCAAAATAATTGAAAGTTGTTGATGTTTTGTTTTTAATCCCATGGCCTTTATGGACCATGACCCACATTTTGTAAACCAGTGCTTTAGGGAGATTGTGCTAAAACTGCTCCCCACAGCAAAAATGTTCGTGTAATGTGAATGTTTAATGAAGATGTATACTCAAGACATTTAGAACAAAAAAAATAAAAAGTCTTCAAATCTACATAGGCTACTGATTAACAAGTTGTTGAGAAATTAACAAGAGTAATTTATTAATGGGAAAACAGTTCTCTCAAAACTGAAAAGTAGCATAATACATGATCAGAATAATTAGCCTAAGTATATTTTCTTAGTCGTTTTGATCTTGATACAAGACAAATAGGACTGTCATTCTGCCTGGCTGTCTCAGATTTTCCAGGCATATCTAATTGGATTAATCTATGGGCTTTAATTAGAACAATCAGGTGGTCACAAATAGTGGGGCTCTCAGAGAGGGGCTTCGCTTTACCACTGAGAATGAATGGTTAGAATAACTGGTGAAGTGGGTGTACCCTTGCTAACCGTTCCTTGTGTTTACTTTCAAAGTTGTCTCTGCACAGAGCCCGAGGCTCATTACATTTCCATTCGTAGTGTAAACGCCATAACAGCACTGTTCTGAGGACGTACGTTTCTTGTATTTGGAATAGCCAGAGTCATTATAGCTGTCATTCTGCGTGATGAATGCCTTGTACTAGGATACAGGAATATGCCTTTGCAATAAGATATTGAGTTATTGATTTTTGTTGGCCAGGCTACAATAGCTGCACTATAAAACACATGTCTACCATAGCCTACATGAGGAAACCCCCCACAAGGCTATTCAACACAAATAGGCCTACCTGTAAGGTAGAATGCAATGTTTGACCCTTTTGCATTTTTAATATAATATAACATTTAATTCGGTTGGTTGCTTTGCAATTATTAAATAACAACTGAGCATAAAGCATGGCATGTCTCTACAATTAACAGACGGCCGTATGGTGGGCAATAATAGGCTGCTGTCTGCAAATTAGGTTGGGTGCTGCATGCATGATGCTACCCGGTGTTACTACAGTATCTTCCCACTTACCCAATCTCCCCCACACGATTCCTTTAACCGAGACGACGTAGCCAACCTTTAATATCCACATCTATACAATAGCGAAAATAAAAAATAATTCCTTACCGTACAAGGCATTTCGCGTTATTTGTCCACCCATAGCTGAATCCTTTTAGCCCGTTTACTGCCGCCAGTAGGCCTATCCTATCGATTATTTATCTCTCGCATCCCAACGTGTTGGACATGACTGCAAGTTTACATCCCAAATTGTTTGTTTCTCCCAGAACAGATATTAGAAACCAAAACCTCGTTGAGCGCAGGATCTGTAAAGGCAACTCCCCCCATTCACGGAGCGCTCTCCCAACCCACAGTTACTCATGCTTTCATTTACATAAAAGGTGGAGACTCTGGGAGCGCTTTTAACACTGTCAGTGCCGCGCTCGGTGCATAGACAATAGAAACATCTTTAGGCCACAATAGGTATTTAAAGGCGAGTAAGCAATGCCGGAGAAATATTGTTGATTTTTGAATTCATAATAAAAAAAAACAGGCTTAACTTTTTGAAGAACTGCGTCCCCAAAATTGGACACGCCGTACGTTGCCAAGTGGTGCGGTGTGCACCACTTTGTTTATGGTCCTATTATTACAGTCTATTATAGTGTAGAACGTAACACAGGATTATTTTTAAGCGTGCACAAAGAACTGATAGCAATAGGGACTGTGAGATGTTTGTTGACTTTTACAAAACGTGTCGCCTATTGGACAGACATATAGCCTACAAAAGTGTAAGCTATGTTTACCTCACCTTGGATTGCTTAAAGGTGCATATCCCAGTTTTAAATAAAAATCCGTTGTAGTGTAGTCACTCTCTCTCTCTCTCTCTCTCTCTCTCTCTCTCTCGCTCTCTCACACACACACACACAAACACAGTATTAGTCTATAGGATCATACCCTATTAATATCAAACTGAGATTGGATGTTTATCTAGCCATCGCCCTTTATATGTAAAATACATAAATAATAAAGTCAGGATCAGACTGTGTTTTTAGCCTCGTGAGCCCATCCTGATTTTGCAAGGTTCACTTTTACTTTACAGTAAAATTGTTGGGCTTTATTCTGGTCAACCCAGAGTGACCAATCAGCATTGTAGCCTACTGCTACGGGCCGTTTAGGTGTGGCGACAGTAAAAGCGACTCGAAAACAACAATGGTGCAATAGCATCAGTTTTATTAGCCTATAATTTATTAGAAGAGCATAAGAACAGCACTAAAGCCTTTTCTCAATAGACAATATGTTTTCACTCTTCTCCCAACTGGCTTCGGCAAGTTCTTGATTCAACAACTGGTTCACAGGTTTGTCCAATCACCTGCCAAGTATTTCTGAGAGCGCCTCCCGAGATGGTTGCATAGGCCTTAACCATCTGATGGGTCATGTTATTATGTTTTGGAAGACTAGTTTACACTATACAGGAGTGGAAGCGGAGTCTGTTCCCATTCAGCGCCTGTGAAAATTAGAGAATGTTTTTTTATTTTTTTTTTACACTTGCTCTTTTTCATTGATCCGGCTATTTTTATGAAGGTATTTTTGGTGCAAAACATCTGAGCATCTGTGACAGTGAATTTGTAGTAGAAAGTCGTCACATAGTTGTATCAGTGAATTTGAAGTCACAGAGATAAATGCTTAAGTATTTGCAAACTCCTACAAGAACAAAACAAGTTAGATCCTCTCAATTTCTCCATTACAGGTTCACAGATCAGATTAGATTAATCTGCAAGTCACAAATTCAGAAACTCAAAATTCACAATCACGCCCACAATTTTGCTACATATGACGATACAATTCACTGTCACAGATGCTCAGATGTTTTGCACAAATAATACCTTCATATCTTTTGATCTGGCGTGTAGCCTACTACTCTAAAACTAAACTACTATAGGCCACCACCATGAGTTGCTCCATTACTGCATGATAAACTTGGCATCAAGGTACAGTACATTTACTTCTTTATAGCAAGCCTATCAATAAGGTTTACATGGATACTTTTTAGTCTTACCGAACTGAAACTTTCCGACTAGGATTCAGTTTACCTGTTTACATGGGATGTCCCCTAATCGGGTCTGGTGTTTACATGCGGGTTGCAACATATCGGAATTGATGTTAGTCACCATACTAACTCCCATTCACTTATTTGCTCGGTTTATTTGTTGATTTGTTCAGACTTTGTACCGTTCTTATAACACATCCATTGTGGCTGTGCACAATAGTTTTACCGGCATCACGCAAAACTTAAGACGGGGCATGCGCGTTAGAACGCAACCAGGAAGTAATTGCGTTTAACTGTTTACATGGTAGAATTCTTCTTTCAATCAGGTCATGGAACGGAATTATCCTGCCTCTCTGCTTCGGAATGAAATTTTGATTGGGTTAGCCGTTTCTCTTCCGTTTGTGGCGTTTATATGGAGCATTTTATTTCGGATTGGGCTTTTAACCCGATTCCAATCGGAATAATAAGGTCCATGTAAACGCAGCAAATGTGTCCAAATCAGAAGAGTGTCTCTTTAATAAAGAAAAAGTGGTCACGTGATTCACTCCAACTCAAGCTCCTTGTGTGCTTCAGGGCCTAGGCAGGTGACCCCTCAAGAGTCATGTCTCTGTCATCTTGTTTCCATGGTGATCTCAATACGTTCAGTCTTAAAAACTACCCTGGATAGGACCAGACAAACTGGATAAATGTTTGAGGGAATGTTGTCCAGATAATGCTTTCTGTTTTTTGCTTGTTTGTGCTGAAGTCATTACCACTGAATCCTTCTGGTAATATTATTTAACTGTCCACACTTACAACAATGTAACCATAACAAATACTCAAGCAAGCTTCATGGGATTTTGATCAAAATTAAATGAGGAACATTTCTACTCTGGAGTTGCCCAGGGTGTGAGGCGCC
>JAODTR010077499.1:0-15092 GCA_025399935.1 Amblyopsis rosae | reverse complement strand
GCAGAGTGAGATAGATAGAGAGGGGGTGGGAGAGAGAGAGAGAGAGAGAGAGAGAGAGAGAGAGAGAGAGAGAGAGAGAGAGAGAGCGAGAGCGAGAGACAGAGATGTGACCCCTTATGCCCTAAAAAAAACTAATGATTTATACACTGTCTATGTAGCTTTCTTGCTCTGTGTGTGTGTGTGTGCGTGTGTCTGTGTGTGTGCGTGCGCGCGTGTCTGTGTGTGTGCGCGTGTGTCTGTGTTTGTGCATGTGTGTGCATCCCAACCCCTGTAGCAACTGAAACGTGGAGATGAAGAATTCTTATTTATTCTCACTGAGCAGGAGTGAGAAGCAGGGAAGGGAGTTTAAAAAACACACACAGACAGATAGATAGATAGATAGATAGATAGATAGATAGTGAGAGAGAGAGAGTGACAGAGAGAGAGAGTATTATAATCTGATAGACATTATTTAGTTACAGTTAATACAATATATTACAGTGTATTCTGATAGGATGGTATTAGATGCTTTGCCAACATATGTTATTAGCGTGATAATGAGACGTGTGAAGGTGTGACAATGGGAACGGCCATGATAATAACAGTGTTAAGTAGAGTGAAGAGAGGAACAGAGACATAGGAGACAGACCATGATAATAACAGTGTTAAGTAGAGAGAGGAACAGAGACATATGAGACAGACCATGATAATAACAGTGTTAAGTAGAGAGGAACAGAGACACAGAAGACAGACTGAGGGGGAGAGAGAGAGAAGAGAAGGGGACAGCAGTTAAGAGATATGGCCAAACCCAGATCACGTAGACGGAGCAGGTTAGAGGGGGTGTAAAAGACCCTCTTTTACGATCCTGTGGGACTCACACACACATACACACACACAGATATTCCTTCCGCCTACACCCAAGCTCCTTTTGCGTGTGTCCTCATGCAATATTAAATAGGTGTGTGTGTGTGAGTATAAAGACTGCTTAGGCTGGGATGCAGTGAATTATATATCACTATTGATTTGTGCACACACGCACACACATGCACACACACACACACACGCACACACTTTATCAGATTAAAGCTTGCAGCTAAGACAGACAATAACAGGGTCTAATAGCACACACGGGGGGAAAATAATCAGATCAGGATTTCTTTTAAAGAATGTGGGCTTGCTAAAGGAAGAGGTATACGATGTGTGTTGCCATGACACTCAGCAGGCCCAATGTTTACTGCTCACACACACACACACACACACACACAGCACTGCAGGGCATAGTGTTCACCTGTGAGAAGTGTGTACGCAGTGGTTGTCAAAGTGGTCAGGACCCCCTTAAGGGCTGTGAGGTGCTCTTTAAAAAACATATCACCACCTTATCTGACCTTATATCCTCCATTAACTTTTCTCTCTTTCATTCTGTTTCATTTGGTGCGGCATCAAATAAGTAATAAGTAAGAAGCATGTTGGTTATAATCCAGAAATGACAATTCAATCACGTTTCAATCATCAATCATTTTAGAGAAGAATTACACAGCTTCCACACCCGACCACACAACCGCACAAACATGTACAGTAGGTTTTATGATTTATCTAGCCCAGTGTTCCTGTGTGATTTGTGAAGCAAACGTTTTCCTATATCCTGTATTATGTGAAGGTAACGATTGATATAGTGAACAGATGTACACATTTTAGATGTCATAATGTCTACATTTCTTACAAATATACTGTACTGGTCATATGCTTTTGCAGGTTATTGTTATCAGGCTTCAGAAATAAAAGTGACAAAGAGATTGTTTTACGGCATATCCTATTGTTTGCAAGTCACTGAAGCTGAACACGCATTATCAGCGCGGCAACACAAACAAGAATCTGGTTGCTACATCAGGGATGTGGATGAATTCCTGGAAGTCTAATTTTGTGCTAGTATGTGCAGGGTGTAGGTGCATGTGGTAACAGTGTCTAATGTGTGGCTGTGTGTACGGTACAGTACAGTACAGTAGAGTACAGTGGGATGTCACTTATTTACAGAGAGAATGATACGGTGTCAGAAACAAAGGAATTAGGGCTGGAACGACCAGGCTAGAGAAACAACGTCATGATCTTAACCTTACATGTAGGTACAGTGTAGCACAGCCAACTGATGTCTTGTCTAATGTATGGTGCATCACACCTGTAGCATAACAATTCAACTGGAAACAATAGAGAAGAGAAACACCTCTCTTCCACACTAACTCCCGGCTATGCCCTTCTCCTATATGTGAGAACCAAGCTGGGACGACAGACATTATGACACCACTCCCATGCCCCCCGGCCCCCCGGCCCCCAAGCCCAAAGCAACGACCCCCACCCCACCAAACCCTCCTATCTCCACCTTCGACGCGTTGCACCCTCCGCGCTCCGCTACTGTACCGCACCTCCTCGCACGCTCACTCTCTCCGGGCTCTTTAATGCAACTATAGTCATGCTAATGCGCCGCAGAATTCAAAACCGTTTCCCCCTTTGTCCTGCCCTGTCACTCAGAGAGGGATGCTATCTCTCACGCTCGCTCTCCCTCTTTCAGAACGGACGTCACTCTGCCCGTCTTTTCCTATCACGCTCATTCAGTCGGTCCGATTAGCGCTTTTAGCGTTAGCGAGCCCGGAGTGCTGACAGGGCAGAGAGGGGAAGAGAAAGGAAAAGAAGAGAAGAGAAGGGAAGAGATGAGTGGAGGAGGAGTGGTTTGTGGCCACGGTGTTTTACAGTGGGAGCGGCCTCTTTTATTAATGCGGCTTGACCTTTCCACCGGTGGCTAATAGAGAGAAGGGATTGTCCTTTACTATAAAGGCTGGATGTTAAGTCACGCTCCCGCCTGACCCCTGCTAGAGGGGACAGCACCTGATCTCACAGCCCACATGGGGAGGCCGTCCTGGGGGCCACATGAGAGGCTGGAGGGGGCGGTAGGGGGTGTAAGTGAATGGAAGGATGTGTGTCTATGGGTGTATTAGCGGTGTGATATTGCCATAGTGTGTGTGTGTGTGTATGTGTGTGTGTGTGTGTGTGTGAACACATATGTCAGCTGGAGGGGTGTGTGTGTGTGTGTGGGGGGGGGGTTTGCAAAGACAATATTGGTGGGCAGCGTGGGTCATTGTAGAGAAAACATCAAATATAATCATCCATTAAAATGCACCTTCACACCCGTCATCACATCCAACAGGGCTGTGTGTGTGTGTGTGTGTGTGTGTGTGTGTGTGTGTGTGTAAGTGTATGCGCGTGGCTGCACAGTATTAAGAAGCAGGCAGCCTGCGCAGGAGTCTCTCATTTCCCATCTGAACCATATTGCATCACCCAATATGTTCTGATAGTCAAAATGTGATCAAGCGAATAATAACAGATAATATGATAAAACAAATCGTACAAAATATTTTGCTCAGCACTTGTGCAGTAAGTCGAGAAAGAAGTATATTATTTCTTTGAGAATGCAGTCTGTGCACTGCAGACCCGTCTCACCAGAATACAAACATGGGCTCAATTTACACTGCACATAGCAACTATTTAGAGATAAAGCATTAGTCACGGAAAAATGGCACAAATGGGTCACCACATCCCTGCAACCACCTTAAAACAATGTTTCTTTAGGAGCCTGTTATAGACGCGTTCCTTGTTCCTTGTTTTACGACTCCCGCTACTGATGGTGAACCGTGTACACTGTCAAGGCAAGACACCAGCCACGTAACAAACTCAACTCTTTACAATATGCTCGGGGGAAGAACATTCTGAGTGCTGGCATTTTCATGCCAACTATCTAAATGATTAAACAAGTTAGCTTGGCACAGAAACTATTACACTCACGGCGACTAATTTGTGAACACAGTGTTTCAAATACACATGCGCCTACACACATGGGCAAATAAAACAAAAATAAATCCCATATACACAAACGCACTCATGAACACATGTAACGCTCCCTTCACTTTGCTGTAACACCAGCATACGCTGTAAACGAGGTGACAGAGTGTGCTGCTATAACTAGCTCCAGCCCAGCACATCAGAATAGCTGGCAGCAGCTTGAGATGTTTGTCATCTAAAAACTATTCAGCCTCCACTTAGCCAAGAACACAGCACAAACAATAGACAGGCCGTTAACAACAACCATTATTCAGAACAAGGCAGGAGAGGGCGAGAGAGACAGAGAGTGAGAGAGGGAGAGAGAGAGAGAGAGCACAAAGAGACAAAGAGAGAAGAAAGGAAAAGAGATGAGAGGGCAAACTGTTATTTAAACCAGGCGGGCCCTGAAAAACAGCACAATAAATAACTCAGGCATTTTGTCTCCATCTCAGACACTGGGCGAGTGGCAGAGCATGGAGATGAGAGAGAGAGAGAGAGAGAGAGAGAGAGAGAGAGAGAGAGATGGAGGGAATGAAAGGGATTGGAGAGGGAGATGGAGGGATGAGAAGACGAGTAAGTGCACATAACAAGATCACTGTGTGGTGTCTGATGGATAACCAGAAATATACCTCCTCTGGACTAATGGAATAAACTGTACACACACACACACACACACACACACACACACACACACACACACACAAACACACATTCAGTACATTACATAATATCCAAATACTGCACCTACACAAAAGCACGTAAACACCAATGCACCTACATTTGCTCCCGTTCATCACACACACAGACACAAAAGCTTGCACCATTCTTCCCTGACACACACACATACACACACACACACAAATATGTTCCTCAAATCTAAATTAGAAAGGTGCGCTAGTGAAAACTGGTAGGCTGAAAACACACACACACACACACACAAGCGTGCGCGCCCATACACACACAAACAAACGCACGCACGCACACACACAAACATATGTTCCTCAACTCTTAATTACAAAGGTTGCGCTAGTGAAAGCTGGTGGGCTGAAAACACACACACACAGCGCAGGTCTTTCGTCATCCTCAGCAGAAAGCATGGTGCGGCGGGGGCACCTCTGAGCGTGTGAGGTGCTGGCTTGCCAGCCGAGGCCGTGATGGCAGGAAAATAGTGCTAATGCAGCATGGAAGCTGCTCTCTCCCAATTAAAGCAATAAAAGCTGCACTCCAACTGCCTAATAAGCCATAAACGGCACAGCGCAACATTTACAATACACGCCAGTCCATAAAAATAAAATAAGAAACTGCACTTCCCATGTACTGTGGGGGCCGAGGTGTGCGGGTGTGGGTGGGTGGGATGGGGGAAGGGGGTGTATCTCCGACAGAAAGCAACAGAAGCCCTTTACATCTTACCTCGCTGAATTAATGCTAGGCCATGTGGAGGAGGGACTTACAACTGTCACACCAGACCAAAGCAAGCGCTCCTTCCTCCGCTTCCCCCTTATGTCTCCCTCTCCTCCCCTTTGTTCCGAAGGAGCTGAACTCTCTGTGGAGATGAGAGGTGTCCCTCGCACGCGCGCACACACCTACACACGCACGCACGCACACGTTCACACGCATGCGCACGCACACACACACCTACACGTACCCATGCGCGCACACACACACACACACACATATTTACCACGCAAAGAGATTTATACTCTATATTTATACTCCATACTATACATGCATAGGAAATGAGGGAAGGAGAGAGGAGAGGAGAGGAGGGGGGAGGTCTGGTAGGGGCCGGGGGTTTTGGTTCAGCAGGTTTAGAGTGTTCTGTGAGTTCAGTAGACCCCTGGAGTGTGTATGTGGCTGGCCCTCCTCCTCCCAGACCGGAGGAGCCATAAACGCAGCATGGGAGCACCGTTAAACAGTTCCTAAAACACAGCGTCCTAATTTACTGACTACACACAGGAACACTGCCCCACGGGGAGAGAGACCTTGGATGGCTGCAGAGAGAGAGAGAGAGAGAGAGAGAGAGAGAGAGAGAGAGAGAGAGAGAGAGAATTCATCCTATACCGTTCCTTTCACTCTTAGCCATTGTAATTAACGATAGAGGAATCTTTTCCTCCACAGACGTGTGTGTGTGTGTGTGTGTGTGTGTGTGTGCGTGTGTCCGTGTCTTCATAGTGTTGTCAAGACAGTATACTATTCACTTGTGTAACACTGCCACAAACAAACATTGGCCTATACCTATTGAAAATCTCACACACACACACACACACACACACACACACACACACACGCACACACACGTGTTAGGGGAATGAAGAGGTGTGTGTGTGTGTGTGTATGTTGCAAGCAGTCTTTCCTGCTATTGTCAGGCTGAGATTGATACAACCTCTGCTTGCTGACAGACGATTGTCCGGGCTTCCTGAACTAATTATAAAAAGCAACAACAGTAAACCACACACCCTGACTGTCTGGCTGTCTGTCTGCTCGCCTGTGTGTCTGGTCAGCTATCCATTCCCCTGCCCTACTGTGTGCTTGTCTATGAATATCATGTCTGTCTCTTTGAGTTAGCAATTATGTCTGTCTGTCTCTGTGTCTACACTCATATTGTCTCCCTATAGCTTGTATATCTATATCTGTCAGTGTGCTGCCTGTCTGTCTGTCTGCCACATGCATGTCTCACAATATGTCTGTGTACTGCTCTTTGTGGTCCATCTTTCTGTCTATTCTGTCCTGATCTCAACCACCATCTGTCTGTCTGTCTGTCTGTAACAATAGAAAGGCCACGAAATGTTGTTGACAAGTTCAGGGCCGTTATCATGTTTTATCCAGCCATGCATATTTAGGTAATGAGGATAAAACCACCGCAGGTATGATTATGAGTTTTGAGCATGTTATTTCCACTTTTGATCCACTGCCGACTCCATTGTATCAGCAGGTTTTTTTGGGATGGGAAAAATACTTTTTTTTAATGTAGCATTACAGTCTATAAGGTGTGAGTAACTGATTAAGTGATGCCTTTAAATCTGCTTAAGCATCCACCTGTATGCCTAGTAGCTAACTAGCTAGCATGTATATTATAACCCATAGCATTCCTTCTTTGCATGGCACTGCATGTAACGTAACATGCAAGACTACTAGAAAAACCATTGGAGTACTATAGAATGCAATAGAATGTAAACCCTACCAGCAGATTGTCCCAACAAAGGCATAGACGGCCATGTTTTCACAGTGTACCCCCCAGTGGTTAATAAATGCACCTTGATTGCACCTCACCTCTTGATTTGCAACTAAAGGCAACAAAACAGTCCAACTTTCCAACGAGGCTCCTTCAGAAAGAGTAGATGAGATACAAAACACAAACATGCATTGAAGCCATACCATACTGTAGTCTCACTGAGTTATTACTGTAACACAGCATCTGTGGAATTGACGGGTTGTGTGGAGAAGTGATGAGAGAAAATGAAACAACTTCCTGCTTGAATGGAAATCTCATTTGAGAGGTGAGCTGCGCATAGTGTTAACCTGCCCTACCTCTCTATCTCACACACACACTCATACACACACACACACACACACACGCACACACGCACACACACAGACGCAGACAAACACACACACACACAGATGCAGACAAACACACACACCCACCCAGTCTATTTTAGTTTGTAATACACACAGTCACCTGAGCATTCAGTGACAAACTTTGGTCTTTTCTCATCCCATCCATGCTCACCGGGCTTTCTATTTGTGTGTGTGTGCGTGCACGTGCGTGTGTTCAGTATTAAATCCTGCTGTGTCTCTGCAACCAAATGACAGCAGTCCAAATGTTATTTTTAAACTATGACATAAGGAGTTGAAAACACTTAATAGGCCACACATACACACAATGCTCTATCGCACACCGGCACAACATATGTAAATCAAGCATAATAATGTGAGATGGAGTTGCTAGTTAACATCAAAAATATCACAATGGGTTAGCCTTCATAATAACATGTACTGTCATTAGCTAAGCTCCATTTATAACAAATTTGCTAACCTCCATAACAATGCATACAACTGTTTCTAAATATGGATGTACACGTACTCCAAGGCGTAATGTAATATACAGTAGATACTACAGGAAACATGACAATTTTCTAAAAAGATTGTAAAGCAGTCTACTCGAGTCATTAAAGTTATGAATGGTTACAGTAAGTTAGTGTTTTATTATCATATCAATTTGCAGTTTTAATACTTTTACATGATGTAACTATATTTAGCCTAGGGTTTCTCTTCCATATTGAAAACAAATTTAAAACAAGATATTTTTTTCACCATGCCTTCCCTCAGCAGATTGTCCCGTTCTCATGAATAAAATAATGTTGATTAATTAACAGATGTAAGACTGTTTTTACATTTTGTTCAACAAAACACACTCCATAAATAAAAACAGTTTTAGCAACACACAATATCACTTGTTGTATTTACTGTAACATTAACAGTTCAGACATTAATAGGCATATGTTTAACAACAAATGTGCAAATTACTGTAGACTTGTGTCAAACGTCAAACTCATTTTCTGTATTAATGAAAAACCCTATAGGGAAAATGCATTGGAAATCTAGTGCGGGAAGTCATTGCGAAATCATTTAACATGTCATAATAGCCAGCTCGCACATTGGCTACAATGTTGTTTATTGGGTGGTGCCTTACATAAGCCAGATGGTTGGTACATACGAGTCCCAAAAACTGTGAAACATCCAATTTTGACCTTGAGCCTGAATACAGAATACAACCCAGACGGAAGAACCCTCTGCCCCCTTCCTGGTGTTTCTGAACACATTCAAGGCACCAACTCTACTAAGGTTAATTACTGGCTGTTGCTGAACACAGACAGATGGAGAGAGAGAAAAAGGGGAGCGGGTCGAGAGATAGAGGAGATAGAGATGACGGGAAGGCAGAGGCAGGGATAAATACTAAAAAATAAATAAAAACACAGCATGCCTGTGTGTTTGAACACAAGCTAATTTTACAGTAATCATCTTAACTGAAACAGTGTCTAAACATCACAGCATGGTTCAAGACGACTGAAACACCCTCCGTTCTAGGCTATAGCACACCAGAGAGGAGAGGAGAGGAGAGGAGAGGAGAAGAGAGAAGAGGAAAAGAGGAGAAGAGGAGAGGAGGAGAGAAGAGGAGATGAGGAGAGGGGATGAGAGTAGGAGAGGGGAGGAGAGTAGGAGAAGAGAACAGAAGAGAAGAGAGGAGAGGAGAGGAGAGGAGAGGAGAGGAGAGGAGAGGAGAGGAGAGGAGGAGGTATGAAACACAGATCTGTGGTGTCTTTACAGCGCCGCTTGCATGACAACCCCACCTCTGCCTCATCCCTCTCCACCTCTCCTCTACCCTGGACCACAGTGTTTCTCCAGCCCCCTCTCTTTCCAAGCCCCATCTCCGTCGCTCTGCCCTGGCAGAGCGGTGTGATTCCTCGGCCATAAATCTCCACAACTAACCCAGTAATTTGACCAATTAGCATCTCAGATATGCGGGTGACACCTAAATTGCGACGGCGCTGAACATCGATGCCTATGGTGCCGCGGCTGGTGGATTTACAGCCTCTCGTTACATATTCAAGCGGAATAAATCAAGCGCTCCTCACTGACACATGGCCTTATGGGTAGGCACGGGCCACGGCGGAGGTAGTAGTCTCCAAGACTAGGTTAGTTAATCATAAGGATGTATGGGGAATAACCTAGATACACACACACACACACACACACATACACACGCATACACACGCACACACACAAGTAAATGTACCTAGGCCTATTTTTATGCTTATGTTGTGTACACACACACACAGACATGCACACACACACACACACACACACACACACACACACACTCCTTACATTCCTCTAATACTCCTTAACCCCCCCCCTTCCCCCCCTCCACAGGGCCTAAGTGAGTGTTTCCGTGTGTTGATGTGAAAGACAAAGAGTAGTGTGTGTGTGTGTGCGTGTGTGTGTGGCATGCGTGTGTGTGTGTGTGTTTGCACTTGTCTGCAGAGGTATCTCAGTGCATGCCTCCGACAGCGGAGCAGGCTGCCCGGTCGTTGTAGCGCCCGAACGTTGCCGCGGCGACAGCATCTGACTGATAACCGCAGTAAAAGTGCAGTAAAGCAGCCTGAGCGATGGCAGCTGTCTGCGGGGCCAATTGAGCGTGTGACATCAGCCGCGGCGCGCCGGCAGAGAAACACAACGGTAATGACAGCATCGCCGCGCTGTTGCTCTACGGCGATCTGTTACTGCCTAACAGCCTCTCACACACACACGCACACACAAAAACACACGCACATTCACACAAACACACACACACACACACACACGCAGGAAAATATCTGGATCCTACAGCTGTGTGTGTTTAGAACAGATATTTCAACATAGTTAAATTTGAATTCATATCACGCATATAGAGTGCCCATTCACTATCAAGACCAGTTAAAATAGCTATGTTATAATATTTATAATATGGTATATATGTCATAACAGTTATTATTATCAAAATATATAGTTATAATAATAATAATAATAATAATAATAATAATAATAATAATAATGTGTTGGTTGCGCGCGCGTGTGGCGATACCATCAATAGAGACAGGGGAACTTTTCTACTGTTGGGTGTTCAGGCCTTAGTTAGTGAGGTGAAAGGTCACACACTCTGTTCCCAAGAGGGAGACTGCACAACGAGGAACTGACTCACAGCATCATTATAGAACACAAACACACACACACGCATGCACACGCACACACACGCACACACACAAACACACTGTATAACGTATACCATTATAACTCGTAGCCTTATAATGAGGTGGTCACCTTCTAAACCCCCAAAACCCTAATCCCCTCAACCTCCCCCTCTCTCTCTCTCTCTCTTTCTCTCTCTCTCTCTCTCTCTCTCTGGTCTCATGGGGCTCACAGACAGTATGTAAGGGATAATGAGAAAAAGACACAGGCTCTCTAAACAGAGCCGGGACTCAACATTTAGAGACATTTTTTAACCATCTCCCAGGATGTGACGTCACGCTCATAACTGGAATGACTTTTGAAGACGACTCGATGAATAATGCATCAAGTGTTTTCATGCGAAAATGCTACATATCCATTTGAAAGGAGGGAAACTGCTAGGTGAATTTCATGGTTATTTAATGACCGAACATAACTCCTAATGGTAACGAATAACTGTCATGGTACCAATCATGTTTAAGAGTCTTAAAAGGTATTTAACAGTAGGTTTAGCCATGCATTATTACAGTTTCCATTATTAGTTATTAGAGTTGTATCTACCTCATCTAATGTTATGTAATTACAGTCCATCAACACAAGTGAAAATAAAAAGCCAACATTGTCTTTTCACTGTGCAAGTAATGAATATTCAAATACGTAAGGCATAGACGTATAACGCCGGGGTCACTGAAATGAGATCCAGATTTGAGAGTACATAAACAGCCAGATGCTGGCAGTGTCTTGAAACATTAGCAGGCAAACGCCTCCACACTGTGCCCCGGGATCAAGTGCTTCAGTCTCACTATCTCCTCTAGAGAGAGAGGGAGGGAAGGAGAGGAAGAGGGAGGAGAGAGAGAGAGAGACAGGAGGAGGGAGAGATAGAGAGAGAGAGAGAGAGAGAGAGAGAGAGAGAGAGAGAGAGAGAGAGAGAGAGAAAGAGGGACAGATGAGTGAAAAGTGTTGAGGTGGAGTGAGAGAGAGAGAGGCAGGGGCTGCGGGGTTAGAAATAACGAAAACAAGAAGGGAAGAGGGAGGCGTAAAGCGAGTCGGTTGACGAGAGCAGTATTTAACCCCTGTGAGGGTCAGACCAAAAATTCAGTTGAAATTATTTCAGCCGCTTTCAGTGATCAATAAGAGCAACCGAGACATCCACCCACACAGGCAGGCAGGCAGGCACGCATGCACACACACGCACACACACACACACACACACACACACACACACACAAACAAACATATGCTCACACAGGAGTTGGTCCCAGCTGCGCTCTCCCTCTCCTAGTGCAGCGTTAACTGACGGCTAATCGATTAGTGCTTGTGACCTCTGACCCTCCTAGCTTCCTGCTTGACGGATTACACCGCCACTGTTTGCCTGCCTGCCGCTGCGTTTGTGTGCACGCATGTTTGTGTGCACTGCTTCCTTCACGGAAGAGCTTTGTCTAAAATGAAACGAACATTGATCGGGTTGAAATATTTACACCGCATTTATACACTCTGTGTGTGCATGTGACATATGTTTACCTAATTAACACCGACATGTGCATTAGACAGTGCAGGGTGAGTCAGTCACTGTTACAAATAGGCACAGTACTGTACGGTACATCTGTTTTGGTGTGAATGCATATGCGTAATGCAATGTTTGTTCTTGTTTGCAGTATGTTACCAGGGTGCACACATCGTGTAGGCTAATTTAGGTGTGGTGCATATGTGTGTGTGTGTTTAGGGGTAGATAACAATGCCCCTCACTGCAGGACGCTGGTGCTCTCTTCCTGGCTATTCTGCACAGGAAACACCACCCTAACCTACACACACACACACACACACACACATGCACACACATGCCAGATATTTATACCTTCTACCTGTGACTTCACCAACAACCCGTGCAAAATTCTAATACAGGGAAACAAGGCCTTTGTTGGTAGCCGTGTTGCAACCCCCCAACACACACACACACACACACACACATGCGTGCACACACGGGGCATGCCGACTCAGCCGTCTGTTAGATCAGACAAGGTTAGCGTTTTTATTTAGACACGGTTATTAATAATGAAATGATGCATGGTTGGCACATTTACACTCTCCTCTCCCCCTCTCCCCCTCTCCTCCTCTCCCCCTCTCCATTCTGTAGTAAAACTGTAGTTTTTGTGATGATATAGCCAGAAAGATATTCAGTGCATATGTTTCTATTCCATAGATATCCAGTATAGTCAAGCTCTTTTACATTGAGTAAACACACTTTCACTCTGCCTTAAAACACACCTCGTCTGCAAGCTTACTTTGTGGTCAGAAAAACACACCCTTCCTCCCACTGCTGTGTGTGTGTGTGTGTGTGTGTGTGTGTTTAGAGAGTGCCTTTAGGGAGTTTCCAAATAAACAAAATATGTTTGCCTTATAATGACAGAGCTAATGATATTCACACTCACAGACAAACACGTACACATCACACTTCACACTTCACACGCACACACACACACACACACACACAAGAGGACAGAGAGCCTCATTGACGATGAGTATGCAACTGTGTAAGTGTGTGTGTGTGCGTGTGCTTGTGCGCGCGTGTGCGTGCGTGCGTGCGTGTGAGACTAATGCCTATGTAGTAACTGCTAAGCAGAGGCAGTGAGCTACACATACAGTCTCATCAGAATTAGCAGAACGCTAGCATCATCCATCACTGTGTACTGTGCCAGTCTCTACTCACACTCACACTGCAACAGTCTCAAACCAAGGACTTGTGTTGTGCTATGGTAGCACACCAAGTGGCTGAACAACCCTGAAGTGAGCACACGGATTTGGCATGCTGGTTTATATGTTAAAGTAAGAGGCCCTTCTGACCGAAACAGACACATCACAATGGAACAGATGGAGACAGTGGATAGTATGAGTGTGTGTGTTTGAGAGAGAGAGAGAGAGAGAGAGAGAGAGAGAAAGGGGCCATGCTGTCTGTGTTTGTAGATTTTAGGGTAAGGTGATCCCTGCCTAAGGTTGTGGAGTGAGCGGATAGGGGTTAGAGGTGTGTGTGTGTGTGTGTGTGTGTGTGTGTGGTTGTAGGGATAAAGACAGATGCATAAGGATGGAGGGGGCACATCTGTTTAGACCAGATCAACCCCCAGTGGCAACACATGCGCCCCTCCAACGCATTGCCACATACACTAATATTCTAATATATTAAAGATTTATGGAGAATTGGGCCTGATGTTATCAATGCTTGAAAAAGGCAAATGAATGATTTCATTTGACAGGAAAAATATGTTTGATGTGTTTTCAGGACCATTACCAGAAGGACAGAAGGACCGACATGTAGACAGACAGACAGACAGACAGACAGACAGACAGACAGACAGGCAGACAGACAGGCAGACAGACAGACAGACAGACAGACAGGCAGACAGGCAGACAGACAGACAGCCAGGCAGGCAGGCAGGCAGGCAGGCAGGCAGACAGACAGACAGACAGGCAGATGCAGGCAGACAGGCAGACAGACAGGCAGACAGGGAGGTAGAGACACAAATAAACAATGTGTTTATTATGCAGTGCTGACAACACCAGCTCTGGTTAATAGCTAAAAGCTGAATAGACCACACGCACACTGAATCCACAGCTCTCTCTGCGTGTGTGTGTGTGTGTATATATGTGCATGCATGACATATAGGGGGCAGCTAAACCAAATTAGCAAGTTTAGTCAATGTCCTATTTCTTAATGCTGGGACAGGTGCAGGCTGGGAGATTCAATGAGAGAAATGAATTAAACATCTCTCTCTTGCCCTATTTGCTCTCTCTCTCTCTATCTTTGTCTCAAACTCTTTTTATTCCTCATCTTTTATCCCTACTTCTTCTCTCTAGCTTTTCCTTGATTATAGTATCTTCCTCTCACACACACACACACATGCACAGGCGTACATGCGTACGATGCGTAGTGTGAGCGCTGACATATAGTCGATATTATGAATAATTCCCAGCAGTCCCCATTGCCGAGCAACCGCTGACCTTTAACACAGGAAGTGGTTTCACAACATGCCAGAGAGAGAGAGAGAGAGAGAGGATGGGAAAAAATAGAGTAAAGGTGAAGTAACAGAGTGTTTCAGATGTGCTTGTGTGTGTGTGCGTGCGTGTGTGTGTGTGTGTGTGTGAGCGCGCGTGTGTGTGTGTGTGTGTGTTGCTTCTGACAGTTGAGCGATCAGTGACATACCAGGTTGGCAGAGGTATTTTGGGAAGTAGGACAAGAGTGAGAGAGAGAGAGAGAGAGAGAGAGAGAGAGAGAGAGAGAGAGAGAGAGAGAGAGAGAGAGATTATTTATAATATCGTTTACAACACACACTCTTCCTCTGCCTTTCTTCCCCACCCCCCCCTCCACTCCTCCTTCTCCTCCTTACAGCTGATGCTGATGATTGACAGCACCCCTGCTCCCGCCCCCCCAGCGCTGTTTGATTGACAGGGCTCCCCAGACAGAGGCTCTTATCCCCCTAAAACAA